>QVRM01005383.1:0-58268 GCA_003439945.1 Dermanyssus gallinae | reverse complement strand
ATGCCTATGATAAAGTGCAAAGACGCTCATACTGTCGTGTACGTCAGAAAATTTCCAACCATGCTATCGCTATTGTAAACGTGTATGTATAAGTTGTCGCAATATTGCATCGGTAATACGCATATGCAGGTGGGTGATACCAACTAGTTCGCTTTCCTCCCTCGTTCCGTACATAGGTAATTTTGATCTCTTCAGGTAGATATTCTGAAGTTTGTGCATGCATCGATAGCCTAAGCATTTCTTTAAAGGAGTTGTTTTATTGTAAGTGTTCTCAATAATCGAATCTGTATTTGTTTATGCATAAATGCAAGTTTTATGCTGGAGTTGGTCTAAGACAAATTTAATGAATATACCGTTTAGTGCGTGACAGTTTTAACTATATATGTAAATATTGTGTGCAGCTAGTGCCATTATGAAAACCAAGAGCAATTCCTTGAACCACCAAATGGTGTTCGCTGTGAGCGATGCGTTTCCTGAATTGCCGTTCGTCTATTAATTACTTCGGCTATGACATAAACCCTCTGGACGTCAAAAAAAACGCTCTTGCACCTATTTTTGTTGAGCAGCTTACTTTTGTCGAATCGATTCGATTTCGAGTGATAGATAATAGACGGACGTACAGCTTCAGTTGCATAATGTGTGATTGTCGGCAATCCAAGCTTAGCGTAGTACAGTAGCAGCAAGCAAAGTAGTTCTCAATGATACTTCCCCTCAGGCACCATCTCAAGTCCAAATCGTCTAGTAGACTGGTGTTTGTGGAGCTCAAAGCTAAATAAAAGTACTGAGGACAATATTGTCGATAATGTGCCAGTCAAACAGAATGCTGCTAGCTACTCTGATACGCCCTGGTGCAGCGCGTGCCCCTCTGTTCGTAACTCAATTGCCACGTTTTGCTGCTGTATTCCTCTCGTATTGCCTGTCACTAAACCTAACCTTTCTTTTGTGTTGACCTCTTTCTGCGTGTTTTGTTTGTGAAACAGTTTTAACTTGATTTGCGAAAACGAGTGGAAGCAGGCGCTTTGCGAATGCCCTTCATGGCCGGCTTGATAATAGGGAATTTCGTATTCTCGCACGTTTCCGACTGGTACGCAGAATACAACATTGGTAACAGAACACACACAAATTATTTAGCGTCAAGTAAAGAAATAATATAATACATTTTTCAAATATGCCCATAACAAGTTGGCTAATATAAATATATAGATATACTTTTTTTGAAACCCTCTTCTTCGGACGGCAAATTTATTTAAGTTCAATAATTCTTCATTAAGCTTGAAGTTTCCACAATTAAACACATTTAAATAATTGTAACTATTCGGGACATTTTGCAGAAAAGGCTATCGCCCGTGTCTGCAAATATGCAATTACCTATAATATATATATATATATATATAATTATATACTAAATATATAAAGTGCGTGCAAAAAATAGCAACTTATGTTTTTGGGTGATAATTTTGGCTTAATTTATTTGAACGATTTGAAATTTTAAGGGCATGATGTACATGACAAAACACGAGCATGGTTTTAATTTCGTTTCGATCTCACAATCGGTTCATACGAAAAAAAAAAAAGTGTGAAAAAAACAGTGTTGAAAAATATTAGCAACAATAACATGCGAACAACACAGCTCTTGTTTGTAAAGATAGTCGATGTACGCTGATATACGATCCCGGGGATCAAATGTCAGGAATAATGTCTACCTAAATCAATCATTCTATAGCTGCAAAATTCTACAGCTGAGTCGTTGTCCGAACTAACGGCGAAGCGTATGTTTAAACCATGGGTCGTACAAAGGATCTTTCGGATAACGAAAAGACAAAAATTAAGGCATATGCTGAGCTCGGTCATACAGTAACTGCTATAGCAACCAGATTAGGACTGCATAAGAGCACCATCAGCAGGTTCTTACACCCTGGAGTGAACCAAAGGTGCAGATCTAACAGTGGGCTAAGCCAGTTTTGACTATTCGAGATCGGTGTAGGATCATACAGTTGGCTACTTATGACCAAATGTCTTCTTCCAGGATCAGGACTATTTTGGAGAGCCAGTGCACCGATCCACGGTGTACCGAGTGTTAAGTTCGGACAAAACGTGCGATATGTGAAAAGGAAGCTCATGCCGCGACTTGCAACCGAAGCACATTGTCGCACGGCGTGAATTTTCGCATAGATACCAACTTGGAATAACGATTGGAAAAACATCGTCTTCTCGTATGAAAAGACATTTAAACCTCGATGGCCCTGACGGCTGTCAGTACTATTGGCACGACTTACGGAAGGAACCTAAACGCTTCTCGAAACGTGTGGCCGGTGGTGGTTCTCTGAAATATTGGAGCGTCTTTGGATATAATGGGAAGACCGATCTAGTCGCGATTGTGGGCCGAAACAATTCCGACGAGTACCAGCGTATCGACGCGGTTCCCAGTTCGAAGCCCATTCAGAAGAATTGGGGACCTGACGTAGTTTTTTCATAAGACAACGCCACGTTTTATACCTCGGCTAGCACTATAGCCTCTTTCCAGAACAAGGAGTGCCACTTTTGACTGGCCGGCATTGAGTCCAGACCTGAATCCCATCGAAAATCTTTGGGGACATTTGTGTGAAGCAGATTTACGCAAATGGTCGACAATATGATCATTTGTCGACCTCAAAGAAGCTGTCCAGCAAGCATGGACTAATATTCCACTTTCGTACTTACAACAGCTTCATTAACTTCATGAACGACCGAGTTTACGATTTGATTCAGAAGCAGAGACGAAAAAACCCGTTCTAGAATAGAATATGTAGTATCAAATAAGTCTATACAGCCCTGCTAAGCATCGAATACGCCGTAAGGCGTTATTGTTTCAATATTTTGCACACTGTTTTTTCACACTTTTTTTTATCTTTTGTATGAACCGATTATGAGATTGCAACGAAATTACACCATACTCGTGTTTCGTCGTGTACATCATGCCCTTAAAATTCAAGCCATTCAAATGAATCAAACCGAAATTATCTCAAAAAAACATGAGTTGCAATTTTTTTGCAACGCACTTATATATATATATATATATATATATATATATATGTAAAAAAGTAAACTTATTAAATTACTTATAATTAGATATAGAGATACCACATTTAATTGACCACTTTGTGTGCAACGTACGCCCCAACAGGTACGGTCGGAAGCGGTCAATTGTATTGTCGACGGTGCTGCTATCGGTCGGAGCCTTCATGATGCCGTTGGCGCCAACCTTCGTCACGTTCAACGTGTTTCGCGTCGTGATGGCTATCGGATGGGCAGGAGGCTATAACGGCATCGTAACACTTGGTAAGCACACACACACATACACACCAATGGAATACAGCTGTACATAACCAATTCTAAATAAACATGAGACGTTAGCAAAATACACAAGTAACGTAACGTAACAGCACGAGCAGAGCACGCTCATAACAGGTAATCCCAATTATAGTGGAGTCAAATTGAACACTATATGATAAATCGATCACTAACTACAATGATATCATCAACAATAATTATCTTCGTCATCATCATCACCATCAGCCACAAGAACAACTTTTTTGTAGTAGTAGTAGTACAGTACCAAATTCCATAAGAATACTGCGACCGCGAAAATGCAGTACTAGGACGACGACGAGCTAGAACGATCTTATCAACGCAAGCACGACACAAATAAACCAGGCAACAACCAGGCAATTAACTTAATACATATAGAAACATACTGCATCACACCAAGAAAACAACACGAATTCCACGACTGCACTGTTACTAAAATGAAAAACTAGAGGCAAGCGCTTTGATAGAAACGCTTTATTATTATTATTATTATTATTATTATTATTATTATTATTATTATTATTATTATTATTTAAGTTCGACCTTTTGACAACGATCTTTCGGTGCTATTCAGAGACATCAAGAATTTTAGAGTGCGAGCTCTTCCTAGAGCGTTTTCGAGACGAAGAGAGACAGCATGTAATCACTGAATTTAATAGCATGCTCCCGGGCATCCCTGTAAAGAAACGGTGTGAGCTGTACCTGCTGGGCACCGCGGTATTCCCCCGATGACGGACCTCATCTGCTTTCCTTCCGTCTGCAGAAACTTTGGCACCAGGTTAAGAGAGCTTTGGAACCGTTAGCATGTAAGGAATAGACTCAGACAAGCCTGCCGGTCCTGCTGGGTGGCATGGACATTCGCTCGGCCACGGACCTTGACTTAACAGACAGACTTCCTTGTCTCGTCAAATAGCTGCATCTCCGCAGCACTAGACAGAAGGGGTGGGACCAAGTCGCCACGCAGACTACCCACTTAATTCCTGCGTGTCGGCCTGCAAGTTAGATGTGGACAGCATTAGACTAAAAGCGGTCTCATCCGATGCCGCTGGAGCGTGGCTCGACGTGTTTCCGTCGAAGCTCGTCGATAGTAAGCTAGCCAACGACCAGTTTCGCGCCACCAGTGGCCTTAGACTTGGCATTGCCATGCTTGAGAGAGCGAAACGTCTACGTGGTGGAACGGTGAATGAGCGCGGCCTGTACCGGCTTAGCTCTATTAAGCTGGCCGGGCTCACGCAGGGCCGCCACAACGCTATCAATGGCCTTTTCGGGCGCGCTTTAGACAAGTCGGCTACCGCGTTTACATCGGAGCCTGGTGGACTGTGGAGAGACGACAGGCGACGACTGGATGGTCGGGTTGCCAGCCGGGATAATCGGCCGCTGGCGTGGGACGTCACTAACTCCGACACGTACGCTCTCGGCTATCGTGCACTAGACAGCACGGGCGCCGGCCACATCATCATTCACCAAGGGGAGATGCACCAATTGCACATTCGCCCCCGCATCTTTTTGAAGACCACGTTGTAATGGCGTTTGGCCCCAGGTCATTTGGCGTTTGGGGCAAGGATGCCCTTAGACTGGCCAAAAGAGCTTGAGAAACAACTCTTTGAGATGGAGCCAAAATCGACCGCGTCTTTCGAAAGAGGTTTTCAGTGAAACTACAGAGAGGCAACGCCAAGATGATGCTGAGTGGTCACCGACATTCAGGCAATAATAATTAGAAGCAATATTGTAATTATTATAATTCTATATATATTGTATATTATAATAAGTATATAATATATAAAATTATATTATATAGAAGTTTTAGTGTTACATATACATAGTGATAATAAACGCTTAATATATATATATATATATATATATATATATATATATATATATATATATATATATATCATTATGATTATTATACGGCCACGACGTGGTCAGCTCTAAACTAACGAAACAGATGCCCATACTTACGTATTAACCATGTCTGATTGACTAATTTATTGCTATGTTGGATGTGGCCGTGTTTGCGCTATTGCCGAGTACAGCCCTGGAAACGATGAGTGAAAGGCACCGAGCTGCATTCTCGTTTTGTGACGTGTTGGGCGGCATTATCTACATCTTTGTACTGCCCATCCTCCCCTATCTAATTCGCAACTGGCGCTGGCTGTCGTTCGCGTACGCCCTCGGATCTGTTCCGACAATCATAGTGGCTATGTAAGTCTAAGTTTTGTGGTCTCATATTTATCAAATGACAGGTTTAAATTTACAAACACTTTGAATTAAAATAAACAAACAAATTAAAAAAGTAAATATATATAAATATATATATTTTTAAATTTATTGTTCGCTTGGCATGTATACCTAAATAAACATGTCACCCTTTTATATCAGGGGCTTATATATATATATATATATATATATATATTCGCCAATGAACCTGAAAATGCGTGCCGTTCTTTACCTTTGGGTACATCGTTGCGACGACATTTTCCGGGCATTTTCCAGTCATATCTAGAAATGCATGAATATCATTCAAATAAAAATGCCGGTAAGGTAAATCGTAAAATAAACATCAGCCAAATAAACTTACTAAACACGAATGTTCATACAAACTTGACCAGATAGACTTAGTTCGCAGCTTTAGAACCTGAAAACCTCACATGCGGTGCTCATACTCGACTGGGTAAATCCTGTGGTGTAGCCTATATATATATACAGGTAGTTTAATAAGTTCTTAGAATGAAAACCGAGAATTTTCCAAATCATGTTTTAAATTTTCTTATTCGATATACTCCCCGAGAAGCTCAATACACTTTTCCCACCGAGATTTCAGAGCTTTCATACCTCTTGAGTAGAATTCCGCGTCGTTAGACTGAAAATAGGCATTGACAGCAGCCTTAACCTCTTCATTGCTGGAAAAACGCTTTCCACCGAGACTATTCTTCAAATGTCCGAAGAGGAAATAATCAGAGGGGGCCAGGTCTGGAGAATAGGAGGGTTGTTCAATAAGTTCGAACCTCAGTTGGGCCAGTTTTGCCGATGCTTGCCGGGACTTGTGTGCAGGAGCATTGCCCTTGGTGAAACGGGACAACCTTCCTTCTGCAAAGCGGGCCGTTTCACGATGAGTTCTTGCTAACGGCAGTCCAACAGTCTTGCATAATATTCTCCTGTGATCGTTTACAGCTCTCAAGGTAGTCGACCAGCATTATTCTACGTTGGTCTTAAAAAACTGTAGCCATCACCTTTCCGGTCAATGCCGTTGTCCGCACCCTCTTCGGAGGTCCTTCATCAGGTGCACACCATTGGCAAGATGCTTCTTGGGTCTCGGGAGTGTAGTGATGAACCCGGCTTTCATCGACGGTCATGAATCTGCACCAAAATCCGACAGATTGTTTCGACATCTTGGCCAAATTTCGCTGTAAAGCCAAAACAGGCGCGTCTTTTTGGCCTTGGTTGAGCAAATGCGGCAGCCATTTGCTCTAAGCTCTTTCATCTTCAAGTTTTCGTGTAGGATAAAAGGCACACTGCCTAAACTAATCCCTAATGCCTCCGCTATTTCCTTAATGTTCATTCGCTTATCTGTGCCAAGAATTTTTCGCACTTTCTCTACGTTTTCCTCATCATCCGTTTTTTGGCCTCCTGGACGTAATTCATCCTCGGTGCTCCTGCGACCTCTTTTTAACACATTAATCCAGTTGGAAACAGTGGCAAAACATGGCGCAGAGTCACTGTACGTCTCGTCTAACTCAATTTTTACTTGGGTCGCATTCCAACCTTTGAAATAAAAATGCTTGATAACCACTCGAAACTCTTTTTTCTCCATTTTTAAAATTCACGCCGATACGTTGCACGAGAAAAGCTATCAAACGAAATCGCAACGGCCATTCACCATAATATATTGAGTGCTAGCAGTCGAAAAGTTGCAGTTCCTATTAGCGGTGAAAGCGTGCCAAAATTCGAATTCTAAAAAGCTCATTCTAAGAACTTATTGAACTACTATGCCCAAGTCGTATTACGTCATTTGTCTAGTTGTGTACATGCTGTATGAGCATATACACATTTGTATTTCGTCTATTGATTGATTGATTGACTTATTGTTCGCTTGGCATGTATACCTAAATTCACATGTCACCCTTTTACATCAAGGGCGCTTAGAGCGGCAGCATATATGTTACCTACGCACTCATATATAGTCCTATGCACTATGCATGTATATGTTACCTACGCATCCGTATAAACCTCTGCACCTACGCATCTATAATAATAATAATCTATGCTATTATTCGCCCTTTCACTGTGCACTCACTCTCTTGCAGCGTGTCTGATGAGTCAATCAAATGGCTTCTGGCACAAGGGCAGGTGGAGCGAGCGCGCCCGATCGTTCGCCGAATGTTACGCAGACAAGGCATGGCCGACGGTGACCGAGATGTCGATGAAACGATTCGCAACTCGTCACCACGCAACAACGTCACAAAGTGTTGCGATCAAAAGTCCGACAGGCCTTCAGCGATTTCGTTATTTAGCCACCGCTCCACGACAATCATCAGCTTGTCATTTCTCATCCAGTTGTAAGTTGCAAGATCATCGACGCTCAGTCAGCACAGCACGCCTGATCATATCGGTGTGAACGAACGAAGTACTCCGCCCATCTGTAAACCATCTAAAGAAAAGTTTTCGGGCTGACCTTCAGCCAAGATTTTACGTCCACGGAACTGTTTTTCACTTCATTGCTTCATAGACGGACTACCCCCATACATACAAATGTGCAGCGATGGGGTTCGAACCCGCGCACCTATGTGTCTCCTTCGGTTGTAAACCATCTGTCTGAAAGCAACGCAGTAGTATCAATCTGAACATGCAATAGGGCGCAGCAATATACAAAAAATGATTGTTGATATGTAATAGTCTTACGATGATTTATAGAATGAAACAAACTCAACGTTGATGTAGATGTGGCAACAATGTATGAAACAAGCTCATAGCTTGATGTAGACATAGGGTTGTGCCCAATGGGGTCGACCAGATTTGAACAACAACAACAGTGCGTATCTCTCACTTGAGCGCGTATTCTACGCCTAGGTACGTTTTTGAGCCCCCGTTGTGTTTCTTACGTGATCCTTTCTTTTCGTTTTTTTTGATTGTACGGATGTTGCATTAGTTCGTTGAATCCAATCATCTACTTCAACATGATGTCCTTCATCATGAACGTGGGCAGCAACATGTACACGAACACACTGTTTGCCGGTATGCCCGAGATACCAGGCCTCGTTCTTGTCTTCGCGATCGTCAAGCTGGTTCGACGGAAGATGTTCTACCCCGTCCTGTATATCCCATCCGCGATCGCAATGTCTACACTTTTCTTCACGTCAGAGGGTGCGTTGTGTCGGCGGTCACAGCATCGCCGAGAATTTATATTTTCGTAATTCACGTTGTAAAATGTTTGTTTTGGTCATTTAAGCAGACGTTCATTGACAATTAGGCCTCATAGAAGTTATAAGTATATACATATGTATATGTATATATAGGGTCATTCATATCGTTATGTACTTTATGCGAGATTTGGTGAAACTCGGCAAGAAAATTGTTTTTTTCTTGTTTTGGAGAGAGAAAGATGTTTATAAATGTAGTGATTCTGCCTTTTTTCTCCTACATAGTTGTGCGAAATTTGCGTTTGCGGGAGAACCAGACGATTGCGATTTGCGATTATACCGGCGTGTTCGGAGTTCTGCACAACGAAAACACTTTACTAGCTTGCGTAGCAAAAAGCGAATAACCAAATTAAGGAAAGTCGTAAAAATCGATTTGTTACGGTAATGCTTGTTCAACGCTTTTGAAAAAAAGTAAAAAAAATCCATTACGACCAAAAATGTACGTCCACGAGACCAATCTCACGCAATAGCAAATTTTATGCCCACCATTTTCGTACCAAAGTGATGGTGTCGCGTTACGTAGTTGTCAAGTAACTAAGTTTCTTCGACAGCACCATCACTTTGGTACGAAAATGGTGGGCATTAAATTTGCTATTGCGTGAAACTGGTCTTTTGGACATATATTTTGGTCGTAATGAAAAAAATACGATTCTTCAATTGGAAAAAGCGTTAACGTAAGACATAACAACTTATCGCCTTTTTATGACTTTCCCCAATCTGTCTATTCGCTTTTTGCTACGCAAGCTAGTGACGTGTCTTCCTGTTGTGCAGAATTTTTCTCCGAACACGCCGGTTTTTTCATGCGTTAACTGGTTCTCCCACAAACGTAGATTTCGCACACCTATGTAGAAGAAGAAAAGGCAAAATAACTACTTCTATAAATTTCATCCCTCTCTCTCCTAAAGAAGACGTTTCTGCGTTCTTCTTCCATTGGAAAACAATATTTTCTTTCTTTACCTCGAAATAAGTACATAACGATATGAATGACCCTGTATATATAAATTCCCGATAAAATAATGGCAACAAACTTAAAAAGCGGAAGGTACCTTGGACCGATCACATGAAACGCAAACATAAGAGTACAATGACTATCTCTCTCAAAACACGTTCATCACAGCAAGAAGAAATAGCTCCACTGAACTAGAGATACCTCTAAATGAGGAGAGGAACACAAATGTAGATTTAATGATTGGCGCTAGATGTGAGATGTTTTTTAACTTGCATGTTAACAACCTTAGGGATGTGAGAAGTTATCAGGTACTTGGCAAGGCGTTAGGGAGCTCGATTTCGTACGAGCATAGAGCTGTATAGGCGCGGGAATAGCGGTTCCGGCTGAAATTAACCTGCGAACGGCGAATGAGAAACGGAAAGACGGAATCAGATACGTGTGCCCTTTGTAATTTAGGGGAATTGTATGACGCGTAACACACAGTGCTGCATGGTACTACCGAACCGCTACCGAAATGCATCGGGAGCGTTTTTAACGTTGACCGAGGAGATTTGAATGATGCGATTTGTAAAGTTAGTAACCGTGCCGCTTAGACCCTCCAAGATATTACGTAGTACGTCACCGTAGGTTAGTCGACACGAGTAGAATTCACAAAGCCTGCAAGCGCTCGACAATTTCAAAGGCATTACTTGGACATTACTATTTAAGCTATGCACGTTCCGAGTGACTTCTTAGAGATAATGTGAAAATAGAAACATAGCAACCACTACGTCTCGCCAAATGCCTCAAATCAAGTGGACGCCAACACCCTTGAATATGGACTTGAGAATCCAAAAATAGTCCGCTGATGCTATATCGATAAAGATTAATCGTCCACTAAGGGAGTGAGTGCTGCAAAACAGACCAAAGTGTCAATCTAAATAGTAGATGCACTGTATATATATATATATATATATATATATATATATATATATATATATATTGTATTAAATCTTTCACTACATTTCTGTTGTTATTGCTCTATGTTCAATATTGCGTGGTCTTCAGGTGATACGTTTTTTCCGCATGATCGCCGCCGGAATCGCTAAAAATGAATGCCCAGGTTTTATGGAGCATAATGTCCGTACATGTGAACGAGAGCTATCCAACAAAGACACGCGGAATCGCGTTGGGCGTGTTCTTCATGGCGGCACGTTTCGGCTCGTTAGCAGCGTATATCCTAAAGAGCTTGGTAAGCAGCATTACTCACTTCCGACTCACTTGCAGCGGTCATTGTCGCCAACATATGTCGAGCCGGCTATCAAGCTCGGCTACCAATACAAAATGTTATTTCTAAAATAATTTTACCTTATTTTTACCTTCACGTTCAAAACTTTTCATCTCCTTTTCTATGCGAGTGCACCATGTACTTCACCTAACACAGCCGTGTCGGGTGGTAGGATGTAAACACTGTTTTTTGGGTTATTTGGCCGCAAAGTTTAACAACTAGTTTAAAATATATAATAATATAAGCAGTTTGCACCATCTGAGGTGTTTTTTTTCTGGTGAGCTTTCACTATTGCTGCTGCTTTCCGCGAAAATTCCTTTGTCTTTGAGCTGGTCCGGATCACTCGCATCTCGCTCTTTTTATTTCGGTCATATACGAGTACATCTAAACGTGCAAACAAGATTTATCTGTTATACCTGAATTAAGATACTTAATAGTTGCAATTCCAAAGCTTTGGCTTTGCGCGCCTTAATATGTGAGAAGAAACGTGAAATCAGCAAGTCTTGACATTATGTCCGAGCGTCGTTCAAAACCGAGAATCACGCCAATCTGGGGTGCCGATATACGGCTGTGCGCGCTACCCAGGATTCCCATGTGTACTCTGCTCGACAACCTCATCTTTCTAGCGCTCGTGGTGCCAGCCGGCGCCCAAGAGTTCTAAATGACGCATTAATACGAAGTCTCAGATCATCGTTGTTACCCCTCTACACTGAAGTCCATGAGCCTCTGTCCGAGTGACTATAGGCGCTGTCACGAGATATATCGGTTCGCCTTTGAGGATGGACGGACGCTACTCTAGGATGTGACCTGGATCAACTCCTTGTAGCAACTACTATGGTCTGCCGCAGCGCTGCCCCGGGGGGGAAGCCAATGGAGTTCTGGCTATTTGCAATTGTTTGCACTTTGGATGGGTCGGGCCGCATAGCTACGGGCATAATTAACGGAATATGTGAAGACTTTAAAATAGCCACTTTTTCCGCCAACAGCGGTCTTTGGAAGTGCAATGCGGGAATGTGGTCGCGGTATTGGGCACCTTGTCCAGGTGGATAAGACTTAACCTGGAGATCTAACGATGCCTATATGCTGCCTAAATCTTCCGAGGCAGATACAGTGCGAACTATTTTACCCGATACAACCCGAATGCCTTGCTGAATGTCATGTTTATACAAGCTGTCCCTTTCTCGTCGTCTTTTGGTATCTTTGGACGTTACAGATCAGTATGCCTGTCCTAACCGGACTGAATATAGGAAGCTGCCTATTTGGACTGCTGGTTTCGCTGCCCCTGCAGGAAACATTCAACCGGCCGCTTCCGGACGACGACGACGACGACGTGAAGGATAATGGTGACACTGCTTCCGCCGCCTACGTTATCGACGACAAAATCAGCAAGAATCCCCCCACAGAGGACGGCGACCCCGTAAACAAAATAGGAATATACGTCATAGAAACTTGCAAGCTTTAGCAAATAGCCGGTAGAAAACTACTCAGCTCCCACCCTAATTAATAAATTTAAAAAAGTAATTTGACGTTGAAAGTAACGTGAATTATAATTAAAGTGTAGCTAAAAAAAACATTGTAAATACTTCCGAGCGAATCATTTAGTAATAAATTTAGCAAATATTTAAAGCACATAAAATGAATTGATTAATTCGATAATATAATGTATACTTAATATAAACACGATGGTATGTTAGAAGTGGTCGGTCAGGATGTCAAGGTTCATTACCGACGCAGTAAGTAATGAGCAGTTGCTGAGAACTTTTCATGTATGACCGTGTCATTAGTAATAGAAGCATGCCAATTGAATGCTATATGAGTCTATGATGCTATATAATGCCAGTCCTTTCTCCTTGATGCCAGTTTATTTATGTATTTTTTGTAGGGGTCTTTAAAATGCATGATGCGCACAGCGTGTCTCAAAATAGAGCAAGGAAATTCGCGCTGTTTACTGTGGGGTATACGTTGAGGCTCGTCGTCATCGCTTGAGGGACCCTTTTTTTAAGGGGTGGAAAATGCATTTGCGCGCACCCGCCGATATAATGGCGGTTAGTGTGGGGCTAACCGCACGGGCAGAGAGTATATGACTCACTCTAATTCGAGCACACTACCCACTAGACCCCCCCCCCCAGAACCCCCTCCTGGTTCGAAGTTGTGAACCATTACCTCAAGACCAGGAGGCGGGAGTCTCATACATCAACCCTCCCCTTAGTCTGTAGGTGTGTCCTGAGCAGGTAAGTTCTGCTGGGTTAACTCAGGGGGGCTCCGGGCGACGAATCGCGCCCAGCGATTATTCTCCAGCCGGATCTTTTCGCGCATGAGCTCATTGAGGTATTTTAGGCCAGCATTCCAGTTAGTCGTCGAATCAACCACGTGCGTGACGATTACCTGCGCGGCAGATGCCCGTAGGGTAAACGGTAGGCCATTGCGGTACGCAGACAACGCCGTACATGCCTCAATGGTATGCGCAGCATCATTGGGCACCCCGGCGTCGCAGAGAACACATATGTCCGTTGCTGCTTTCCCTATCTTCATCATGTACGCCTGGAACTGGCCATGTCCGCTCAGCGCCTGGGCAGTGTAATATGTCATTGGTGTCTGTGCCGTATATCACTTGCGCAAGTCCGTAATGAAATAAAAAGAGCGTGTCCACGTATTTCTCGTGTCTCCGGCAGGCAGGTGGGTCCACATCTGCGCCCAAGCGGCGAGTGTGGCTTGTCGAGTCTCAGTCCACGATGTCTCCCCGTTTAGTCTCCGCCTACTTCTCTCTTCCGCCAGCATGTCCCATGGAAGCAGGCATGCGAGAACAAGCAGGACGTCCGTGGAGACCGTCCGGTACGCCTGTCTAACCCGAATTGCCACACCCCGTTGGGAGCGGCACAGGGCCTGCGGGTCGTGACCTGAGTGCTGAGTGCTGAGTCCGCCCACACTGGTGCGGCATAGAGCGCGATCGCTTCTGCAACAGCAGCTAGTAGGCGCCGTTTGGGGTCGGACGCGCCTCCCTCCCGGGGAAGGATACGGGCTAGATTGGCCGAGACTCTTGCCACCTTTTGCATAACCTGCCTGATGTGTGGTAGGCCAGTTAGAGCTGTGTCTAAGGTTACCCCTAGGTATTTGGCGTAGCGGGACGGCGTGAGAGCGTGCCCGTTGAACTGCCAACACCGAAATCTACGAGTACATGCAAAACCTGATAGAAATACATCGATTCACGGAAAACTTCCCAACGTACCAAGCAAGATAGTTGCAAAGCCTTTGCCTTGCATTCGGGAGGCCTCGGCTCAAGACCCACTCCGGGTCGCTGTGTTCCGCACTCTTAAATTGGTTTTTATGGTTTACAATTTAGACAAGGTAAATGCCGGAGTGGATTCAAAATCGGCCATGACATGAAAAAGGCGTTAACGGGCATCAGCCCTACGGAACAACAAAAAAATACTTTGGGAACTAAGAACTTAAACTTACTAAAATCGATGTCGAAATTTTACAAAAGAAAAGCCACAAGGACGCAGTGTCTGGTTTCATTGCTTTCCGTGGACAACTTAACTCATGAAGATAGATTTCACCCACCCTCGCGTACCATATTCGGTTCAGAGAAACGGTACGGCGCTACGTGCTTATATTTAAGTATCTTTTGTGAGAAATTGTGTAACTTTCAGAGCGAATAACCCTTGCCCATTTGCAATAGAGGTCATTTTTTTTCATTTAACAAAAAAAAACGTGTGAGAAGTGAGAAAACAAAAAACGCAAATAGTACTCTAAGCCACATCACCCGTTAACAGTATCGCTAATCGGGGAAAGTTTATTAACGCACTAAAACTTACGTTCTGTTGGCATTGGGCCCTCTATAATGTAGGCTGGTTATAGTATAAATGGTTGCAAACACATCGACACATTCGTGTGTGAACTTTTATATACACTGCATTTGGTTATGTACACTGTATCTCTTTTAAATATATCGCGCATTGCCCAGCGGCACGCTGGCTGTAAACGATGGCCCATTATTTTACGCATCGCACAGCAAAGCATTTTTTAGTGCTTTCACTGCATTAGTTACATAAGTTTACAAAACAACCCTGAACTGCTATTCTAGTTACTATTATATCGTTATTGCTTATATATGTGCTAGTTGGCCCTAATTTTTGTTTAAGTTTTACAAAATGAGCAACATATTCAGCAAAGCCTTGAATTTTAAGTGGAGCGCCTTCGCTCGTAGAGGCACATCGAGCCGTTCCACGAGAGCGTGCACGCATCTGACGATAGGCAAAGCTTGTTTTACCTTCATTTAGTTCTCTAAATTGGTTACTAGCTAAGTTTGGGTCGCCGCAGGTTAGCTGGCTTCTGAGGTGAGTTCTCAAAACTTCGAAGTTTCGACGCTCGCCAGCTCGATCTTGTCGACAACGTGAATGCTGAGATTAATAGGTAAAGTTTTGTCGGCGACGGTAGCGCCATCTTCGTCTTGGTCTGAGATGTCGTCGTCCGGAAGCGACCGATTAAACGTTTCGCGTAGCGGTAATGAGACAAGGAGTCCAATGAGGCAGCAGCTTGTGTTCAGAGCTGTTATGAATGACATATCCTTCTGCAATGTCCGATGGCAAAAAAGAAACCGTGAGAAAACAGTCAATAATAATAATAATAATAAAAATAATAATAATAATAATAATAATAATAATAATAATAATAATAATAATAATAATAATAATAATAATAATAATAATAATAATAATAATAATAATAATAGGACATAAGGTGTGCCCAAGATATGGAAATGTGATTTCAAATATTTGCTGTCGTGCGTCAATCTTTCGAAAGTACGGCAACTAAAATTCCAAGTAGATGAATGTGAGGAGGTGTAAGGGATCACGCGATGCACGCCCCGAATGCAATAGTGGTCAAGATCGAATATTAGTGCGATGGGTAATAAGGCACAATATTTTTTGGTTGTTGTTGTTGAGTGTGTGCCATATATACTGTTCGTCGACCGAATTGCCGCGTGATCGGGATCAGACTATAATTAGCCTACAAGGTTTAAGTTGAAATTGTTTTTTTGTTTTTCTTAATTTTCCAAAAATTAAATTCTATATATATATATATATATATATATAAATATATATATATATATTATATATATATATATATATTTATATATATATATATATATATATATATATATATATTTATATAATATATGATATAAATTAATATATATTATTATAAATTTAATAATATTCTATTAGAATAAAAAAATCACTTACTAGCAACTATCAATCTGACTTAGTAGCGGTATAGCACTAACAGCAGCAGCCTATGTATGATATCCGTGTCGCCGCAGGGAACTCAGGAGAGTGAAAAGTGCAATGGGTATTTTTCGGATGACAGGATGCTAGCAGGGCGTGACAGATGCTGATAGGGCGGTTCTATCGACGCTTGCGCGCGCGGCAAAAGAGGCTATACTTACGATGCCCTTGACAAGAGGTGAAGCCATCGCACCGACGCTTGCCACGGTCAGGAACAGCCCGAGCGCGATTGAACGCATTCGTGTTGGATAGAGCTCGTTCGCGTGGACAGTCAGTACGGAAAACAGCACTTGACAGCCAACCTTTGCAATGGCACCGAACGTCCGCCGCATGCTTGTCTGGTCTGCACGTTGCACAAACGGTCGTTAAACACACAATATTGTAAGAGCAAACCCGTAACAGAAAGAAAAAATATCAATCTCTCTCTCTCTTTCTCTCTATCTATATATAGCAACTAGAGATACAGAGAAATATCAATCTCTCTCTCTCTCTCTATATATATATATATATATATATATAGCAACTAGAGATACAGTAGGTCAACATTAACAATTGTATCAGCAGCAACAACGACAACAACGAAAACTAAGGCAACGTCATTTTTTGCGCTGCTAAGACACCTGGCTAACAAAAATGGCGCTACTAAGCAGGTGCATTTAACTTATCTCTATTCGATAGTTGCGCTGCCATAGAATCACATCTGAAAATGTAACTTTCTTTAGAACTCGAATACTGATTGCAAAGCCGGCGTGAGCTTTATGCCCATGTCATCGCAAATGAAGCGAAGTCGGTCATGTATTAGGAATGGTCAAATTTACACGCAAAATTGACAAGATTTATAGGTAGGACATACCGTCGAACGTGAAGCACAGCGCAAATATCGCAAGCGCTGACGAAATGTTGAGAATGTAGTAGACCACCTTTCGCCGAAAGAACCTGACCATCGTGAAAATCAGAAACGGACTCGGTATCTCGAATACACCCGCCAATAGTGTGTTCAAGTACGGGTCGTTTCCCACGTCCACGACGAAGAACATCATATTGTAGTAGACCATACCGTATAACGGACTAAAGAAGAGAATTGCAGACAAAGCAAACGCGCGAGAATGAACTCATGTAAGACACACTAAAATTTAAAAAAAAAGTGCTCGTTATCTAAGAAAATTTTGCCTCATTGCATTTCAAAAACTATATACTCGAATTATATACGTCTGTCATTTTCATGTGTGCAATCCTAGTATGATTGTTGCATTAAATTATAGCAAAAAGCATAGAACCATTATTTGTAAGAGCTTCCCTCACAGATATTTGTATTGTTAGCAGCACTAAACTGTGTGGCCCTTTAAATGCTTACATGGATACAGCCTTACATTGGAAGGATTATACATAAAATTAAAATTAAAACAAAATTATAGCAATTCTTCTTGATAAGCCAAGTTGCAAGAGCAAGGCTACTCGAGTAGAATTGTCGACATGGATCACTACCAGCAGCGCCAGGATCTATTCGTATGTTGCAACTACCGCACCACCTGCTGCAACAATAGTGATGACCTACGAAAATCACAGCAATGCTTGTGCCTAGTGTATACTATTACTGCAGTTAGAGCACGATGTACGTATATGCAAAGGGCGCAAAAACATGCAGCATTGGACACGCGGGGGTTGGGACGAGCTATGTTGTCACTCACAATTGAACGAGGAACGCCAGGGTAGTGATGGCCGTCGAGCGCCCGCCGAATAGCGAAAGGACTGATGACCTCTCGCGCGCTTGGGCCTCACATTGTTTTGTGACTTCACTCGAGGATACGTAGATCATCTCTTCCACTTCTCGGTCGCCGTCGGCGAAACCGTTTCTGCGCAGCATTCGGCGAATAACCGGGCGTGCCCGGTCCTTCTGACCAGTTGCCAGAAGCCATTTGGGTGACTCGTCAACCAGCCTGCGATAGACAAACGGTAGTGATATTGCCTGCCACATGTGAGTAAGTGTCAACAAATACAAGGCCGAGCGCGTTTAAAGTTCGAAATTGAAGTCGAACCGAACTAGTCGAGTATGTATGTCTACACACATGCTTGATGTGTGGATAATTCTATTTACATGTATTATGGGTCCTGCGTCATCAGGACGCGGTGACTGTAAAGCAATTTGTGGAGAAAAGCGGAGCCATTACTTATTTTATCCAGCATATAACATGTAGATGTTTTTTTTTCTTTAAATTCAGATCTAAATTGCAAGGTTTAGGGTTTACATAGCTTCAACAATATCTCACAGAGCGTAACTGGCGTGATACATGCGACTCCAAAAAATGCCTTTCATCAGTTTTGTTTACTCCTCATAAAATAAGCTTTTACTGGGTGTATTGTATAATCGCACGGGTAATTATGATTTGCCTTTATAACATTGCCTGGAACCGATTCGAAGACGCCGCACTTGCATCGTTTTATGTATCCCTGTATACATTTGGAGTCAGTCCAGAGATTTGGTATCGTTTCGCCAAACAGCCAAAATGATAGCGAACATAAAACGGATTAGACATAATTACATACATAACTATTGAATTATAAACACCATAACGCAAAATACAACGGCAGTAAAACGAAACCCAGCTGGCTTTATCTAAGAAACAAGTCTAGTCAGCATTTAATGCAAGGTAGCTAGCGCCACGACGATGTGCAGATGGGCACAAACGCTCAAAGCCTTCGTTGCTTTGAGCGAAGTGAGTCTAAATAGAGAGGCGATCTGGTAACGTTTCCAGACAACGTTACCAGATCGCCATTACTAGTGTCTTAGACGTGAAGGCATTCAGCCGGTACTCACAAGATGGACACGATTAGTGGAAGAGCTCCAAAACTCAACACAAACTGCAGCCATCTCCAGTCGCGGATGAAGTATGGAAACACGGGTAGCAGCATGATCCCGATTGTCCAGGAGAGTACATCGCAAAACGAAACCACAGATCGGTGTTTGGCGTTCATTGTTTCCATGGCTGTACTTGCCAACAGCGTCCCCGCGCGACCATCAATCAGCCAATTCGGCCGACATTTGAAAATTAGTCAATTAGAGATGAGAAGTAATCCCAGACTAAGTTGTTTGGTGTGGTTTGGTTTCACTAGTCAAGAAGTTAGAGACATATCGAGGATTTCACAATCTTCTATCATCATCATCATCATCATCGTCATTACCATCATCACCACCTCTATCCTCATCACCACCATCATTATCAACACCATTACCCGTAGAAGAATCGTTGTCATCAGAAGGCATCAGAAGGACGCGACAGCCCTTCGTGCCTGCTAATGATGTTGCTATCATCACAGTTTTAATTATGGTCACTACACAAAATAGTGATCTTGACCTTAGAATACTATTGGGATTTCTTAGTGTTAGTCACCTTTACCGCTGCTGCTGCTGCTACTGCTGTGAACTTTAGTATGTGGTGCAATTTTCGGCGGCGTCTCATTGTGCTTGTAGCACTTGTTGTTGCGTGAGCGTGCCATTATGGAGGAGTTGTTCAACTGTTTGGTGTTATCGTTTGTATCCGTGTCGGAGGCCAGTGTAGCAGTACTAGTAGTAGTAGTAATCATTGTATCGTAGAGTAGGAATCTATGTGTAGAACAACAATAGATTCTTCCGAGTATCTTACCGAGTGTCATCGGTCCGCTTTGACAACCGCCGACTCCTATCGCCAAGGCGATGCGACACAACCCGAACGTGGAGAAGTTCGGCGATAACGAAGCACCAATGGCCGCGATAAGTGCAAGTACACCCGACGCCGTGATCGACCACTTGCGACCGTACCTGAAGTGGTACACGATGCAATTGACAATAGACGTCAATCGTCCTAATCGGTTAAGTACTACATATGTATGTATGTATATGTATATATATATATATATATATATATATATACAGGTAGTTCAATAAGTTCTTAGAATGAAAACCAAGAATTTTCCAAATCATGTTTTTAAATTTATCTTATTCGATATATTCCCCGAGATGCTCAATACACTTTTCCCACCAAGATTTCAGAGCTTTTATACCTCTTAAGTAGAATTCCGCGTCTTTAGACTGAAAATAGGCATTGACAGCAGCCTTAACCTCTTCATTGCTGGAAAAACGCTTTCCACCGAGACTATTCTTCAAATGTCCGAAGAGGAAATAATCAGAGGGGGCCAGGTCTGGAGAATAGGAAGGTTGTTCAATAAATTCGAACCTCACTTGGGCCAGTTTTGCCGATGCTTGCCGGGACTTGTGTGCAGGAGCATTGTCCTGGTGAAACAGGACAACCTTCTTCTGCAAAGCGGGCCGTTTCACGATGAGTACTTGCTAAAGGCAGTCTAACAGTCTTGCCTAATATTCTCCTGTGATCGTTTTACCGCTCTCAAGGTAGTCGACCAGCATTATTCTACGTTGGTCTTAAACAACTGTAGCCATCACCTTTCCGGTCAATGCCGTTGTCCGCACCCTCTTCGGAGGTCCTTCATCAGGTGCACACCATTGGCAAGATGCTTCTTGGGTCTCGGGAGTGTAGTGATAGACCCAGCTTTCATCGACGGTCATGAATCTGCGCCAAAAATCCGACGGATTGTTCGACATCTTGGCCAAATTTCGCTGAGAAGCGAAAACAGGCGCGTTTTTTTGGCCTTGGTTGAGCAAATGCGGCAGCCATTTTTCTCTGAGCTCTTTCATCTTCAAGTTTTCGTGCAGGATGAAATGCACACTACCCAAACTGATCCCCAAGGCCTCCGCTATCTCCCTAATGTTCACTCGCTTATCTGCGGCAATGATTTTCCGCACCTTTTCCACGTTTTCCTAATCAGTTGCCGTTTTTGGGCGTTTTGAACGTAGTTCATCCCGGTGCTCCTGCGACCTCTTTTTAACTCATTAATCCAGTTGGAAACAGTGGCAAAACATGGCGCAGAGTCACCGTACACCTCGTCTAACTCAGTTTTCACTTGGGTCGCATTTTAACCTTTGAAATAAAATGCTTGATAACCACTCGAAACTCTTTTTTCTCCATTTTTCAAAATCACGCCGATACGTTGCACGGGAAAAGCGATCAAACGAAATCGCAATGGCCAATCACCATAATATTTTGACTGCTGGCAGTCGAAAAGTTGCTGTTCCTAATAGCGGTGGAAGCGCGCCAAAATTCGAATTCTAAAAAGCTCATTCTAAGAACTTATTGAACTACCTGTATATATATATATATATATATATATATATATATATATATATACATTTACCTAACTAGAACGACTGACCGAATCACGGACGCCGACGACATACACAACAGGAATTGTTTGTATCACAATTGTATGTCGTATGCCGTCTTGTTAGTTAATTACAGGAAGATTAATTAGTTAATTCATTAGTCAGTTATTTGGCATACAGCAAGCAAATAGCGCTGTTGTTGTCATGGCTGTTGCTGTAGTCGCTTTTGTGTTTAGCGTAGTAGTGAAAATTTGATTTCCTTATGGTGTGTGTGTTGTCACCTTGGCGCTAGAGAAGTCCAAGATCACTCAGAGTTCCTTTTTCATTTTACATATCCGACTAGCAAGGATGCGGCCCTCGTATGGTACAATTGCTTGGTTGGTTAAAAACAGTTTCATCTACCGGGGTATCTATTGTCGGTTCGATCCAAGATGTTGATCGACTTCTCTTTGAGCAATGTTCATTGAGAATATATGATAGACAACCATATACCGCTGAGAGTCAGCGGCCATGCTGATGCTACAATCTGGACAGTTATCACGTTGTAAGGCTATCTGGATATCGATCTGTTCTAGATAAATTAACACCTATCCTAGATATCTCAACATGCCCGGCTCTCGGTGCCTCATTGCTCTCGGCCGCATGTCTCGCGGGTGGGTGTCGCTACTGGTATGAGTTATATGATAGTGGTAGGGTTCAATTGTGATAACTTGGTGCTTGCTATGGAGGGATAATGAGTCTTTTTTCGCGTCCGAGTTCGTACTTACCAGTCGGAGACGTGCGAAAACAGAAGACTTCCCGCCATCATACCAACCATGAAGCTGCTCTCACTAAACGCCTGCATCCACTCGTTTCCGCAAACCCAATTAAACTGAAATGATCAAATATATGTATTAAATGTATATATATATATATATATATATATATATATATATATATATATATATATATATTTATATATCCCTATATTTTAGCGGTGAGACGGTGGTTAGCAATTAATTAGGTAGGGCTTAAAGGCTTCAAATAATCTAATGGAAGATAACATTGATTTACAGTTGATTTAAATCGAGATATTTATCGATTATTGTCCATATTGATAGCGACGTTGCTTCTGTGCGGTATCAAATCTGTTATCCGGATCCTAACAGAAGCGAGTCTTGCGTAATCAGCTGAGCGCTGGTCCATTTTGACGATTTTTGCATGATAATTAGTCCTCGCTTCGATAGGAACATGTTTTTTCTGAGACACGTCGCTTTCTAGATATACTATTTTTTTTCTTTTATTCACCAGCCTAACAGACTGACTAAAAGCATTGCCCATCTATTACATTTAGTTTCCTCTGCTGGAGAAAACCCAAATTAGTCCAGACTAAGCATGCTAAAGGTGGTTAAAACGATTTGACGGTGTGTAGCAGTCTCCTACCAGTCAAGACCCCAAAGCCAATTCAAGAGAGGTTCAATTATGCCTAGAACAAACCTTAAAGAAATTGCTCACATGGTTGTACCGAAAGGGGGTTAGGAGACTTGCGCCAAGAAATTTCAGTCCGATGTAAAAACCATAGATATGTATATTTGTCCAAGATAACAGAATAGAGTTGCATGCATTCCCGAAACCACCTAAATAAGAAATACAAATATATATATATATATATATATATAACGGTTGGCATTCGTAAAGACAATATAAACAGGTGAAACCCATAAATTGCACAAAAGTGCTACCCGTCGGGTACTAACCTCTTGTTTGATCGTACGCGTAAAATCGGCTGTATCAAACGTCCAGGCACTGCAGCGTTCGAACCCCGTTATGTGATGATGCTGCTGCCTCGCTGTCCAGCGGACGATAGCTGCACCTCAGATCGACACCACGATTCCACTCACGCCAGGCGTCGTCGGGCATCTGGTACATCGGGGCACACGAATAGGTTTGCGATTTGGGCGCCAGAAATGTCATTCCGAGGATCGCGAACACGGTCGGAATGCTGCGACATAGCACCGGTGCTAGCGACCTCTGCCAGACGGACACGGAATTGATGAGGTCATCCAGGGTTCTCGGGACCGCCGACGAGACGGTGGCCGGCGAGGCATACGGAACAAGGGAAGCCTTGTGTCGTTTTGGTGGCACGACCATTTTTGTCGTCAGTGGACGTGCGTGTATCACGGCGGACGATACTCGATGTTCCAACGGCGAATGGTCGCTGGTCGTCGTCGCTAGGTTTTTATGTCGGTGGCAATGCTATCCATGCATGCGAGGCCATATCCTTAGTGCCTAAACTCCAACCCACGCCCGCCCGAGCGCAGGCGGGCCAAGTGTCTCACCGGTTTATTCAATCATTATTCGTATTATTAATGATCATCATATGATTTGCGTGATACATGCGTATATAGCGCCCACGTGCTCGTTCGGTTCGTGTAAGCAATAGCCCGAGCAGATAAAAACCGATAAGAATTTGCCACCATCTAATCTGCTCGGCGTCACACGAACTACTAGTACGGACTTACAAGAGAGCGAACAGGTCGCCCCGCTACCTACAAGCACCGTCATCCGTTCATCGAGATATCAGGTCACTCACTCACTCGGATATTGTTGGCAAACAACGTCTATGTACTATGTACGTGAGCGTATGGTATATGAGCTATTTCGATCGTTCGATGGCTTACGAGGCGGTGGATCGCTTGCCCTAGACCTAACTAAGGTAACGTATTAGTTTGAAGTGCTTGTCTTCATTATGTAATTACGTTTACACCATATATATATATATATATATATATATATATACATACATACATATAGCTATATATATATATATATATATATATATATACATACACACATATAGCTTTTTATTGCGTACTTGTAAATGCACATTTCAGCACACAGACATGCACTACATAAAGCGTGCATAACCTGTATGTATACTGTTACCGTAGTAGTATACTTCTATTTTCTTGAAATGTGTTGATTTCACCAAAAAATGCTAGTGCACCATAACATTGATGGGATACAGTGGATTAACTTGAAAACACATGGCTGATTTCTTCCGCTATGGACGTTCCCGTGATTTCATTGCATACAAACGTATGGTAAAGTCCCATATCAGAATTTCCACAGAAGCTGTATAGACTGTGCTAAGACAATTTGGCTACATACATGTATGGTAGTGATATCCGTGCCACTAGTGATCCAATTAATCAGGGTACGGTTTCTATGGGCTTGTTTTAAATCTTCTGTCTAGAAAACCAGATGATTTTCAGTGTGATTTTTGGTGACAAACTGCAACTTTCAATTTTCCCTAAATGCGCGGTGGTTACAAAGTGCCTCAGGGCTAAACGGGAGATTGATCGAGATAGAACTGTAGATAAATTCGGTATTTTGTTACTGTGACAAGGTCGCCGACACAAGACGCATAACGGCCCTTTAAATCGCTTAACAATTTTCAAAGTTCCGCAATATGCAGGACACAAAGGAAGGGGCTGGCGGGGCCCCCTTCTGGGGCTACGCCCGCGTTCTGATCGTAATCATCTCTAGCTTGTAGTGGTCTTCATGACTACAATATAGGCTAACATGGCGTGCGGATATATATATATATATATATATATATAATTTTTTTATTTGTATGTGCTGATTCAACTTGACACGCTTTGTGACGATTTAGAGGCCAGTAACAGGTCATTTATGGCGTATGTATGGTAAGGGGAAACGACCATACTGTACGATGGCTAAAGAAAGAAAGCAAGCCTGGCGAGTAGTGCAAACAAATGTGTCGGCAGCCTGACCGCCCTACTAGAAGGTAACGCTACGCAGCGAGATATCAACTGCTAGCGCACCCACTTGTGACGGGGCACCGGGGTGCATCTACGGAGCAGTCCTTCTACGGAACGCGCAGGCATACCACCGAGCCTTGGGGGTCGACAAGGAATTGGCTAAATGCTATCAAGGCCACTCGAGCATCAGATACCCGGGCAGAGCAACATGGTTTTTTTGTCGATAGGTAGCTGACCTTTTGCGTTATCGCGGACGCTCGGCAAGCATGTTTCTTCGCTCTTACATCAGCCATAGTATGGTAGAACAAAACCAGAACGGGTCTCAAGTGCACCTAGGAACGTTGCTAGAACTCGTGCTAGAGTTGCCCCCGGTGGCCGCTGTGCACGGCCGCCGACGCAATAAATAGGTCTCGGTTCTCGCTAGAGACTTTCATATGTTTTAGCTGTTGGGACAGAGACATTATTTCAGCTCGACTAGTAACTCTCATTAAAAAATACGGCAACCATATTCAATGCGTGAACAAACACTTAGTAACCTGGAAACACTTGATATAGAAGGCGAATATATGGAACGTCGTGTAAAAGAATGACTTGCGCGTGGTGATTTATACATACTCCTTTAACCCAATAAAAAAAATATGTATATATATCTATATGTCTCGCTTTTCTTTTTGTTGTTTACAGTTCGTCTAGAGACGTTTTTACACCTCGCGCGTAACTGGTAAATTTATATAATAATAAATAATAATATAATTTCATATAACTAATGTTTTTAATAAATAAAGGACAGACTTTACATATAACTAGTAAAAAAAATCGTGTTTTATTCATTCGCATGTTTCAATACTTATCAAGGACTTTACGTAATAAGTTTGATAGCACATGTGGTACATAACTTGATGCGGTTACACTGTGTATATAGTGGAGAAGTATTCAAAAAACAAATCATTGTGCCAGACCGTGTTATATTCATATATATATATATATATTTTTTTTTAATACTGATATACAATTTGAAGTTACACATTTTCTGTGTCGTACCATGGTCGGTTTCATTAGCGGAATCAAGACGAGGCAGTCCATAGATTCGTATATTCTAGCACATTCGTCAAGTTGCAAGTTCTTTTGTCGGAATGCGGATGAGTTCTCACTGCTTCTTTCTCTTCATTTGCGCTATCCTTCTATGCAGGCTTCTATGGCCGCCCGTTGCTCGATCAGCTGGTGCCCTCACATCGTTGCTCAGTGTTGGTCCGTCGAGCACCGGTTGATTCGCTTCGCGACGAGTTAGCTCAGCTGTTTGGCGGCATTCCGGCTATGTAATACCGTTAACTGTATCGACCACTTATCGAAAGTGCACGTTTCAGAGAAGATCCTACGTTAAAACCAGGGGTTTATTTAAAACAGGACGACACATTTTCGTGAGAAAGGTTATTAGGTAACGTAATCTTCTTAATTGTAACTTCGGTAATATGAACGTTCTATGCTCAGATACGGTTGACTTAATACATAGATAAACATGCAGTTTTTAGACATTTATCGTTGAGATGCCCGAATTATCAGTCCGCTAGTTTGATTATGTAGTTTCGAAACAAACCGTTTGATAGCATGTGTATATATTTATACTATGCACTAAGAGTATCCTGCAATACTTATATATACAGAATCTTTCATAACAATATGTACAAATGTTAAGGCTTGGTAGAACTCGATAAGAAACAATTTTTTCTCAATGGAAGGGGGCGGAAACGTTTTGTTTAAGAGTGAGGATGAAATTGATAAAAGTAGCTATTCTGGCTTTTTTCTCCTACATAGTTGCGAAAAATCTACGCTGGCGGGAGAACCAGTTAACGCATGAAGGAACCGATCGGTGGTGTTCCGCGGAAAATCCTGCACAATGAAAAACACTTCGCTAACTTGCGTAGCGAAAGGCGAATAGCCAGATTAAGGATAGTCATAAAAACTCGATATGCTTTTTATGTCTTACGTTATCGTTTTCACGTGCAGAACCGTCAAATTTTGCCATTACGATCAAGATACTATTCGCAGGCAATAGTAAATTCAGTGCCCATCATTTTATCACCAAAGTAATGATGCTGCGTGACGTAGTTGCCAAGTAACTCATTTTTCTATCGACAGCCATATCCAAAGCGAATGCATGTATACTTGCAAAGGGTGTATGAGAAAGGTATGTACATATTTTGAGGTTTGGTAGGACTCGGCAAGAAAATATTTTTTCTTAGTGGAAGGAGGGAGCGGAAACGTCTTGGGAAAAATGTACGGTTCTGAACGTGAAAGCTTCAACGTAAAACATAACAACTGTGGCTGTCGAAAAAGCTTAGTTACTTGGCAACTACGTAACGCAACGCCATCACTTTAGTACGGAAATGAAAATGGTCTTTTGACCGTGATGGAAAATGTTTACTCTTATAAATTTCATCCTCACTTCTAAACACGACATTGCCGCCCCCTCCTTCCATTCGGAACAATTTATTTATTGCCGAGTTCTACCAAGCCTTAAAATTTGTACATATTGTTATGAAAGACTCTGTATATGTATAATCGAAGCCCATAAAGTACTGAGTACGATTCAGTATCTTAATTTGGTCCTAACCGGATATAGCCTAGGCGTACTACATGTACTTGCCCAGTTTACCATATACTTTTCGGTCAGATGTTTTGATTCCAATTTATTAGTTGTTTGCGTGATCTAATTGCTCTGGGCAAGAATGGCACGCAGAGTAATATGCGTTAGGTAACAATGGCAGACAGTGCAAGGCGATTCCAGGTGAACTTGTGTAGCCATTGATTTGGGTGGCCTACGTACATATTACGCTTCGAATATTTGCTCGATCAGTTTACTATTTACGATTGGCTGCTGTTCACCTTGGCTGCTACATCGAATGATGTAGTAGAGTATCGAAAGATTTTCTTTTTCAAAGACATTTTGTGCCTAGAATTGTATATGACTATGTAACTAAATGTCCGTTATGTTTGTTTGGTTGCGTATATTTGTTCGTCGTTCCCGGTCGATTGCGTGCGTGCGTCTCCTATCAGGCGGGTGCGTAACCTTCCCTAAGGCAAAAGGCAACGAGAGATGATTGGGCCCTACCTGGACCGGCTGAACCGGCTACTGATCGTGCTGGCCAGCGGGTCACCTCGACGAGCCGAGCTGCTCGAGCAGATCGGTTTGAAGTTCACTGTTGTACCGTCGACCTTCGATGAGAACCTCGACAAGGGAGCTTTCCCAGCGCCTGAGGACTACGCGCGAAAGACCAGCGAACTCAAGGCTAAGCAGGTTTGACTTGAGGACGCGAGCCGGGGACTGGGGGCAGGCCGCGCTAACTACCAGGATTATAGGTTTACATTTGCTTGAAGGGGGAGGGGGGGGTGTGCGCATTCGGTATCAAATTGAAAAGACGGCCAAGAGAAATGTGTATGCCGACGAAGAGGTGACGGTTAGGTTTTGCCACAGGCTTATCATTGTCATTGAGATTCTATACACAATCCTATACACGTGCATGTGCGGCGAGCTGACGTGTTCGGAGAGCCGTACGATCGACGTTCGTCATTGGGAGCAGGCGTTCCCCGCGTATAGGCAGATTGAACGCACCTGCGTATCAGTAGTATATTCATAGTGCGTTGACACACATTATCGTGTGATGGTTACGTGATGACGACTCTATGGGAAGGCGAAGGAGAGAGGAGGGGAACGAAGGAGCGAGGCACTAATAGGCAACTGTCTATCTTGGTTTTCAGGTGGCCTCGACAACAGAAGCCGATCTGGTGATCGGTTGCGACACAATCGTTTGCGTGAATGGGCAAATGTTTGAAAAGCCTCGAACTGCAGAGATGGCCCAGAGCATGCTCTCGGGTAAGATTTAGGCTAATTCGACCGGCACTGACCCTTTTGTGGCCTAAACAATGATGTTATATATATATATATATATATATATATATAAATAGAGAGAGGAGGGAGGATGAAACAGATAAAGACTTTACTTGCATCCAGTTAAGTTAGTAGCTTGCCTTGAAGCGGTTTATATGGATAGTAACGAGCGGATGGGTGTTTACCATTATACGTGCGCATATATATAGTAGCTAATTTGTTTCGACAATCACCATTGCTTGGGCAATTTTCGCAGCGTTAAGCGGGTCAGCAAGCGAGGTGCACAGCGGGGTATCACTGATGGTTCGTTCCGCTGATGGACGTCACGAGCTGGCAGCGTCGTTCACGGAGACAACTGTCGTTGAATTCTCAGCTCTTTCGGAAGACGTCATCAAAGCCTATATCGCTACGGGGGAACCCTTTGACAAAGGTACCGCAAATGTTTCAAATGTATTATCGTGCGGGTAAAGCATAGACTTGTTCCGGCACGTGCTTACCGATAAAGCAAAATGATAGGGTATGCGGCCGCCCTAAACTGCAGATAGAAGCATACATATCGGTGTTGGCTCGACGTTTCGGCTCGAACCCTCTACATTTTAGTATGCAAAGTATTTCCTCTGTATGGGTGTTCTGTTTCTTCTAGTAGTTAGCCACAGTAAAAACAGGCGTTGCAGCGGAGTCTATATCCGAATAAGCACATAGAGAAAATACGACATGGTTTTCCCTATAGAGTTTCATCTAAAACAGATTTTTATATAAAACCTAATTTTTAGGGCATGGTTTCAGTGGTATCAGACTAGAGATTCGTATAGCGTCGAGCACGGTGGCGTGGTGCATTCGCCTGCTCCTCGCGACCGGAGGAGACACATAGATGCGCGGGTTCGAACCCCACCATTGCACATTTGTATTTATGGGAGTGTCTATGAAGCAATGTGAAAAACAGTCCCGTGGACGTTAAATCTTGGCTGAGGGTCAGCCCGAAAAGTTTAGAGATTCTTATACCGTGTCTACTATGAAGAAATGCCTTCGAAATGGGGTCTAATCATCTAAGGAATTGTTACTTCATTTTGAGATGTTTCTGAGACTGAGATCAAGGTCCAATGATGATGAGGACTGTAAGCGAGCCATTGCTAGGAAGCGTAACCTCTCAATCAATCCATGTCTGACGAAGATTGGCTATTCATTATTTAATTTGGTTTCGCTCTTTGTTTCCATTTAGCTGGCGGCTACGGAATACAAGGGCTGGCAGCTGCGTTTATTTCGGGAGTTCGTGGTGATTACTTCAACGTTGTGGGGTTTCCCCTCAACCACTTCTGTCGGGAACTTGACCGTCTAACTAGAGAAGGACGTCTCAAACTGCCAACCAAAGAGACATCAAAGACCACCAGTAACATACATCGATGATGTATAGCAAAACAGCTTAACAAAACCACGCGCGTACAAAGATGACCATTGTAGCAACAGGTGTATGTATTTAAGGTGTGCGTATTAATGGTGTGCGTGTGTTGTTTGTAAATATGTCATACAGGAGTCTACGCAGTACTAGGTGGTTGAGCCCTAGTTTGTGCAAAAGAACATAATAAATATGTTTGAATTATCTTTCTCTCTTTTACTATATATATATATATATATATATATATATATACCCTAAGAATGCTTTACTATATTCTTCTTTGTATCACTCTCAAGCTGTTTAGAAAAACAATACCTTATTTCTTCGTAGGCGTGCAATTACTTCACATTTATTTTGTATGCTAGTAAATTTTCACCCAAAAAATTACGATGACATGCAACCGCAGATCCTACACCGCACTTGTGCAAATGTTGTTATACTTTGTTTGGAGCGTTGACAAATATTTGACCGAAGTCTTACACATCGGTTAAATCAAAGACGTTTTTAGCATTCTAGAATGCGTTTGCACAAGCGGTACCCTAGAAGGAGTTTGTACATGGCTATTTGTCAATGATAATAAGTAGTGAAAAACGGAGTAAAAATAAATGCAAAATAGAAAGCATATGCTTCCTTATATTTCAGCCAGAACAACTACGCCTTAACGAATGTAGCTTGTAGAAAAGTGATTTTTCCGACCTAAATTCGATACGTGGGCCGCCTAAAAACCTGAACAAGTGATGAGGAAACCTACAAGCTGGTGTTTCGAGATGAATGCACGTTGCCAATGGACGAAGAGAAGAAACCACTGGATAGAACAGTCTGAAATAAGCCATCTTCTTCTCTAGGACACGCTTACATCCACGAAACGAGCATCCGGCGGATATTAGAACCGGCAGAACATTATAAGCTGAATAAGTAGCAAAGCTGCGACAAACAATGAGCATCTGTTACTTTGACAACTACCAAGTACTGGCGACATTGCGCTAGTAAACAAGATAGCATATATATTTGTTGCTGAGCTAGTATTATTTACCAATATGGCAGACGATGGTGAATTAGCAAGTATTCTAACCCTTTGTTTTTGGTATTAAAAAGGTTAAGAAATATATAATGAGATAGACCGCATTTAGGAGCGTCATATATTATAAGCTCGGAAAAGCTGCCAAGGTTACTAAAAGTTTATTGAAATTCCGCCATTACCTTCGGGAGCAATATGTGACTTACGCCTAAATATACTGCTAAGCTTAATGGGTATCACTCGAGAACTTAGAAAAATCATGCGTGCAGCTTACTTTAGCAACTCCAACCGGCTTCAGATCTCTCTCTCTCTCTCTATATATATATATATATATATGTATATATATATATATATATATATATATGTATATATATATATATATATATATATATATATATATATATATATATATATATATATAAACACTGAATAACCTTATAAATAAATCTTACATTGGGACTGAATGTGTTAGCGCGTATCATCTGCAACACTCCTCAATACTGCCGTATAGGCCATTCTTCAGTATCTATCAGGGGGGCATAATTTACATATAGCACAATTAAACCCACTTGTTCGGAGTGTTGGCTGATATGAGATTATTTCATCCCATCATTTTGTCTCTGCCTTTTTCGCCGTTTACTGTTTAGGAGTGTAACAGACCCAGAATAATGCCCAACCCGCTTTTACCAATCATAGAAGAGGAAATAATTGTACCTGAGCAGGATTCGATCGCATTGCCATTCGCGTGGCAACGCCTCAGTTTTTGCTCAGAACCGAGCGGTACCTCTCCAGGCCACTGCTACGAGTAACCTTATCAACCTGGATCGTTACGTACGCATATTTTAGTGTTAGCCACTTGTACTTCTTCCCGGAGCCGATCTTATTGCCTACGCTGACGACCTGCTGGAGAGGCGCACGAACGGGGCGATACATGGACTGACAGAAAAACAGGCTTGCCTTAGCCTCTGACAAGGACGAGCAATTCTTCTGGTAAGCCAATGGAATGCGCCGCTTTTCACCTGTCCTCGACAGCAAAGAAGTCAATATCGTCCACACGGCAGCCTCTTAAAATTGCTAATGACTTTGCACGCATCAAGCCTAACACGTATGGGTTACGGCACCCCAGGCGACGCATTGTCATGTCCGTGGCCGAGTCATTTGCCCTATACGAGGCTCCGGCCTGACCTTCTGAAAGCATCATTCTACGGCAGGAGGAGTAGGACAGCCTGGAGGAGGGTGCTTCAGGCGACAGCCTCCTATCCCCCGTCCACTGCGGCGATGGGCTCAAGGACACCCCAGAACATGATCCCGAGGTGTCCAGCATAGGCGGAGCAGCGCGCCTCCGCGACTTTTCAACAAGATTGAAACCGATTACGCTGGTGCGGATCTACACAGCAGCTGCAAGTCAACATATGAGTCTCTGCCTCAGTAGCGTGAAGCGACGCCGATTCCCCCCTCCTATATGTATTAAGTTATTTTAGTTGCAGCGTGTAGACAGTCGGATAATGAACGCAAGTAAAACTTGCAAATGAGACTTTCACTTTTGTGTTACTAGTAGGATATCAAATGAATCATTCAATAAAAACATTGGTAATGAAATGAAGCCTCACTAATGCTGACATTTAACACTAACAAATAAAACAAATTCAAGAAAAATTGGAACTTTCAAATAAATCTGCTTAATAATTAGGAATGTGTTGCCTGTTACGAGTCAAAATGCGATCACGTAGGTCGACTTTAAAATATTAATGAAGTATTGGGCGCTTAAAAGCATTTTGCAGTAATCTCGCTTTCTCAGAAGAGGTTCATGATTGAACACAGCATATTCATGCCTGCAAATAAAGAATATCTATACAAACGTTAAGCAAGAGTGACTGTAAGCAAAGATTCGTTGAACGGAAACAAAACGTTTAGGAACGGAAACAAACAGGCCTTTCAGAATGACACAGGAGCCCCTTACACGGCGCCACAGAATCAGTCAAAAAGTAGTACTCCTACGATATTTACATTGTTGTGGCTTTGTTCTGCCCGCAATTAATCACGTTTGGGCGCGATGCTGTACCAGAAGTGCGGCTTTCGAGTAGCTCTTCTAGACAAACAAAGTGGTTCAGTCGGATAATCACTACTTTTCTACACCTTCTGCAGGTGTAACGTCGGTTGTAACGACAATGAGTGGGGAGTGTCTGGGATGAAGAAATTGCAGTTTTGACTGTCGATCCCGGTATCGACAATATGCAAAGCAAACATTCGTACCACTGTCATAAAGAAAGCTGAAAGCAGCACAACAACAGAAACACCAGCACAACAACAAAAACGCCAACAACAACAACAACAACAACAACAACAACTCTAAAAATGTGGGCGACCACCCCACCCCGTCTTCTGGCACGTGACGATATGATGGAGGTGGTGGGGGGGTCAAAACATGTCCGGACACGCTGTCCGTCAAAGCGACCTTCGTTTCGTGTTGCTCCCAGCTGGCCGGATTGTTTGACGTTATGACGATTGATGATCGTCATCGAGTGAGCGTTGGGCAGCTTACCAGCACACTACAGTCATCTATAGCCCATAAACAGCTTCTTATCAATAATAGTACCAGAGGAAACACAAGCACATGACGGGACCGCAACCAACCGCTGTCTGTAGAACGAACGGTTGTCAATGAGTTAACGGAGCTTTTGTGCTCCGGGTTGGATCGATGCGGCGGACTACCGGATAGCGGTCACTGTCATTGCCCAGCTAACGACGACATGCTGGCGTCGTCCTTTGTCAAACAACGTCTGGATCTTGACATACAACGTGGAAACGCTGCCTCCGTTCGGGGCACACTTCTGAAGTGGTCGGCTCGGCCTGGCCTCATCGAAACGGACACGTGACAGTCACAATACGCGCCCATTAGGCACATCGGCTTAGCTACTCCATCGTGATACATGTACTTAATGTATTATACGGAAGATAAATTAATTCTAAATATTGGCATTTCTGAGACATACTGGCTCGGCTGTCCCTGCACACATGCACACGCTTTCACTGTGCTGCTGCTGCTGTTGGTGATAATGGTGGCTTCGTGTGGCTACGGATGTCAACAAGCAGCCGGGGTTATGTGAATGAACGATGTGCCGAACAAAGCACCCCACACCTTCGTTACGGCTACACCCATCACGCTGGTGGCGACTTCAGCCCCGCGTAACCAAGACAAGTACCCAGTGATAGAGGCGATCAACAAAGCATCGGGAAAAAGTCACAGACGATGTTAACAGTCGTGGGAATAAGTGGGAGCTACTATGATGTATTGAACCAGCGCGCTCAAATGCAGGTTCGACTCCTAACAAGATCTTTAACCGGGCCCTAATGAAAAGCTTGATAATTGTTCTAACTAGCAACAATTAAGAGAAAATGCAAGATTAGAGGGACGGGAGAGAAGGAGTCGAGAAGGACTGTTCAGGGTTACATCAAATCAAGCTCAAACGAAAGGCAACTGCAAATCAACTAATGCAAGATGCGGTCCTTTTTGCGACGTTTATCAAAACGTCATTAAGGTGTTGATAAGTGAGTTTACTGTAGCAAATAGCCTATTGTCTATTCTAAATTGGCACGCATTTCTATTCAAACCTTTGTCATATCGGGAATGCGTTTATCGGGTTTATCGGTAGCAGACGAAAGTAATCATGTCGATCAAGAACACGATTACGAGTTCACCGAGGCAGGAGATATTGCGTCATCTTTGAAAAATGAGTGAGAAACAACTATTGTCTGTGCCCTCCGCGCCGGGCGCACTCATTCCCCGATTGCAAATTTCTTAGTGCCAAACAAACGGACAGTTTAGCAGATTGCGACGACTACACGGTTGCTAAAGAAACAAAACCAGCTTACCACGCAGCAGGAATTTTCATGACAGAGCGTGTACAGCAAAGACTCAAAAATTGATCGACACAGTCCAACTACGAACTTCTGAGAATTCACCTATTTTGATCAGCAATCTCAGCGCGTCAATTTAACGTGGCCATAACTTACAGACTTGTTTACCAGGGCCTTAGATATTGTAACGGAGTTCATCGTTACAATATAATACGTATGTCATACAAGCAGCCAGAAAATACTATCTTAGTCAGCGAAAGCCAATATACTTGCTCGATGCCTTTTGCTTTACTTCTCTCAAGCGCGAAGCAGTAAGCCGCCTTCGTTTTTCTTGCCGAACAGCCCTGATTTGATTTAATTGGACTACTATATATTGCACGTGAGTAAGCAAGCCTAGCAAGCCTCGACGGGGTGTCGTAGACTTGCTCATGGCCGCCATTGATAAAGCGCTCAAAAACACCAGCCATTTAGTGTAAGGTTGACTGGAGCAATATATGTTCTGCAATACGCTCTCGTAGCAATCTAGCAATCTAGATTTAGAACCCTCAAACCACTATATATGGGGCGTGATTAGGCGAATTAAAGCAAACGGTGGTTACATTGAATATATACGCCCGTTAAGGGTGTCCCTACCGTCACATACACACGCAAATGCACTCGAATATTTGTTTTTATTTTGATACAGATTTTCAACGAGGACATATCCTCGTTGATATTCTGTGCAGTATATATATATCTATATCTCAGTTGGTTCAAAACCCTGTATAATAATGTAATATAATATAAACTAGTCTAAAGCATTTTTGAATTTGTTTTTCTAATAAAAGGGGCTGATGCCCATTTTAGGGGTTTGAGTTAGGCGTCTCACCAGCCATCGTTGGCATCTTAACGTACTCATTAAAAGCCACCCTTGCATCCTACTACATGCAAAAAACTAGAAAAACACATATTGAGGGGGTTGCAGATTGAACAATTCAGTTCAAAGAAAAGACGCGCCTTGAGCGTGTCCTAGAGATCATCTAGATCCTCTCGCCTGCACATGCCGCAATGGCCTCACGGCAACGGGGGTCAGGCCGATTCGTACCCTAGTAGGTCCAGGTCGATATCTTCTGTCCAGAAATCTGATTGACCCGACTAAATCGTGATCCACATACATACAGTCAACGAAGGTGCATGTCAGGTAACTGTGCAGTATAATTACTGTACCAAAGCTACCTTATTACCTGTTGTTAGACGCACGCATATGCGCAATTGAGCCGTGAACGATGCCGTTGAGATCTATGTGTTTTATCCACCACTATTGCTGATCAATCATGTTTGATGGACGTTGCTCTATCATGTACAGCTATGCTCGCCCATGTGATGTTTTGTCGCCCATACTGTGTAAAACGCGGTAGCTTCGCCCATATTGTGTCACGAGGGTCTCAAGTGCTCAGTGCCTTCCATTCCAATACCAATGCTATAAAGGTGTTGCGCGTGTTACTGCTACGTACTTGTTATTGTTGTTGTTGTTGGTGATAGTGGTGTTGCCGCTGGTTAATGCAGTTACGCCGGAGAATATTGGAAAAAATGATCAACGTCTCGTTATAGGTAGTATTGCTTCTTCCGGTTTCTGCCTATTTGTCCGTCTGTTTCGAGCGCCCGATCATGCATGTTGCGCACTTTGAACTTAAGTTCTAAACTAAAATAGGCCTAGTAGCTTAAGTGTGTTAGTGGATAAGTAAGATTAGTGGCATTACCTTAACAGAAGCATTGTAGCTGAACTTTGGGCACAAAAACAAATATCGTTCTTGTTGTATTATTGAATATCATGTATGACTATGATAATAATATTGTGTATTTGTTAATGAGGTTCTTGTATTGGCTAGTGTAGACTGATTGCTGTCAATTTGTTGTTGTTGTTGCGGTTGTTGCGATTGTTGTGGTTGTTGTTGTTATTGCGGTTATTGCGGTTGTTGTTGGTGGTGGTGCTGGTGTTATCCGAATAATCAACATGTCTACGCCTCTTCTTTTCGTTCTTATAAATGAATCGATTTGGCAAGCATGCGTTGGCATTCATAGAATTGTTGCATTCTTAAAGCTTTTGCAATATGACAATCAACCTTCGATCTTTTTTTTTTCAGCCTTCGATCTGGCACCTCTTGTCAGCCCAGATAATTACGAGGTACCATGTCGGATTGTTCGTCGGAGTGTTTTTTAAATCTGAATAACCTACTCATTCATCTCGGCTTCATGCGCGGCTGATGCCTGTAGAAATATTGACCCGCATGTCGAAACGACATTTAGACAACTAATGTTTACATCCTTCCTTTTGTGCTCTATCTTTTCTATAATGTGCTGTTTATTGACGTTGGATGTGCGTGGTGACAAGAGGCGTCAATCTCGTCAATTGGCGCTTTAAGGGCCACTTGCTATGCTATGTTCTATTTTTCTGTTTTTAAGCTCTCACCTATAAGTCAAGCATTGTACTGAAGATTGACTGCCCTTCACGGAGACGTGTGAAGTATATATATATATATATATATATATATACAGAATAAAGGGTGGGAAAGTCTGCGACGCCGCCTTGCTGAGTGTTCTCTAGCTATACACCAGCCAGGCGTGTTATTGATGCTTTCAATGTTTGCGATACGCGATAGAAAATTTATTCACGTGGAATTTAAGGTCACGCCTTTTATACCGTCAATTATGGGTACACGAGTCTTCCTAAACTGACTCTCGCATAGAGGAAAACAAAAGTAATTTCATTCCGGCTGCATCTTTTTGCTAACCCAATGGTAACTGTAGTCGGTTTAAATTACTATCGACATATTATAATATTTGTAAATATTTGAAATAACATGCCGTTGTAAATGTGTTTATTATAAATAAATGTTCTTGTTAAAAAAAAACGGTACAAAACATTATTTGGCATCCACGTTTATTCATCCACGCATCAGATCTTAACACACTCTTAATGATGCCTATGTACTTGCACAACTATGGAGTTCAGATGGGTGAGCAATAAAAAGTTTGGAACATTTCTTGATATACATCGATTAAACCTATATGACGAAACACCAGAATAACATGCTTGCAAATACAGGCGTGGATTTGGTTAGTTCTCTAATATGTGCAGAGCATGTAAAGTCCGTCGAGAATAACACACCTAGGGTTCCCGTAACATTTGCGGTTTGTATTGTTGATTCGTTGAGCTCATAGTCTGGCTTGGACGAGCCATGTTTCAGAGCGAGACATTCCAGAGAGCTCCATATCGTTGTCAATACACTAGCGGCTGATACCGCAAACAGCGTAGTGCAACGCGGTAAACGCTGAGGGAGGGTCCAAAAGAGAATATATTTTTCGTTTGTCAGCGTAGAAAAGGTTAACACTCGACGGAATATAAAAATGCATGTTTAACACAAATATTGTGTACAACAGTGGAGAGACACAACTTCACTGAAGGACGCCAATATATATATATATAATCCCGGATAGCTTATTAACTGTCATTCTTATCCATATTCTGTTTTTCTGCCTCATAGCTCTCACCTATAAAATCCATCTATCCATCCAAATCAAGCAACGTATTCAAGATTGACAGTTGACAAGAGGACAAGGTTGGCAGTCGATCGTGAATACAATATTGGATATATAGGTGAAAACTCGGTCAATATATATATATATATAGGTGCAATAAATACATGATGATTTTATATATATATATATATATATATACAGGGTTAACCAGGCTAGATATTCCTTAGAAGAATAAACACAATTTAAGATAACATCACAATATTATCTTTAATGGCACCGGAATGACTTCCAGTTAATTTCGCTTCTCCATTTATTTTCAATATGACACTCTTGGCTTGAACAGCTTGAAGTCTGCCGAGGAAAGCCTCGAACAAATCTCGAACGACCTCTTGTGATAACTTACTCCACTCTTACAAGAGCTTACTCCAGGGCACAGACGGGACTGAATCTGACAGTGAATATTAACGCGGCCTCAAATTCGACAAGTACAGTGGCCGTTCTTCATACTGCGGTGCGTGAATTCTGAGCCAGGCCTCAGTTTGTTTGGCCTTATGAGAAGGCGCCCAATTCTACTAACTGCAAACCGTCGGTCTTTGGAATGCACTCGGGTCTACGGCGTCAGATGATCCTATATAATTAGCTGGCGGTGCCTCGGCTCGCCGCAATTTCGCCCCTATAAGAAATTAGAACAAGCGATATACGACCTTCATTGATTATATCGGCCTAAAATGTCACAGAGACCGATGCTTGCACGCTCATGGCTTAAAACTGCTGACGCACGTCGTTGGGTCTTTGTGGCAGTCATACCCGATCGTTTTGCCTGCCCATAGATTGTTCAACAGTGATTTGTTTTTCCATTTAATGAAAAGACGATATTTAAAAGCCCACCACAAGCGTAGGGGCGTCAGCTAGCTCCTTTGCAAACAACCTCTCTTTGCTGATTCAAATAACATTTCTGTGATAGCCTTATCCAGCATTACTCCCAGGCAGCACTTAAGCAAGAACGTGAGTGTTCACTGGATGCCCTTCCAGGCGTAAGTTTAGATGATGCGGAGGGCGCTTTAGGCCGCCTAAAATAAATTATTATTTAACACGTAAAATATGAAGCTAGTTATAGGAGCCACCTCAGGGGGATTGGGTTCTGGCAACAATTCTGAGAGAATCTACCCCTAATACCTTAGAGCTAAAGAATGCAAGAAGCTGGCTGGAAATGACCAACATTCCGAGGACGCTTGTTTAACGTATGTTCAAGGACGACGAAGCATGAAAGGACGAAGCAACGGTTGTGGAGTATATCTTTTCTTCCGGGCAGATGACCGATGAAGAAAACTGACAAAACGAAAGAGATGAAACGAGGGCACAAATGACCTCAAAACTTCCAATAAAGTACAGGACGATCAAGATAAGACAAGAAACGGTGGGGCTATGCTAGCAGGCGGCTCTGAGAGAAAAAGGAGGAGTGAAAAACGGACAAAGCGACCAACATAGATTTGTCAACGGTTTATAACCTACTTGACGGTTATGTCGGTTAGCTAGGGTAAAACGACCTACGAGATAATTAACCTTGTTAGGCTCCCACCACACTCCCTTTGTTCCACGAGATGTCCACACACAGAAGCGTGTATCAAGAAGGTGTAGAGCTCAAGTGTGGAAGGAATTCTTATTGGGAATTCGCCCGATGGACGAGGACCGGTCTTCTTCTGACCCCTTCTCAAACATGCTTAGTGGCATTTGAAACGTCTTAATACCAGAACTCCCAGAAAATATACATACGTTTACCATTTCAGTAGACATTCACGGAGAAGCACTTCTGGCGTGCATGAACACGTATTAAATACACGTGCATGCACGTATACGCGTTCTCGTTAGATATTGCTGGTATATATATATAAATATATCCGCATTTATTACAAACATTTTAACGATAAGACTGACAGAATACGATACGCATATTTTTAAATATGCTACAATGAAGGCTTGCCCGTTGTCTTAACGTCAATAGATGGCATTATGCTTTGTTGCGGATGAATATAACTGACCTCGTATGTCGGCATCATTCTTTCAAAGAAACGCTTATTAAGGTTATAGTGAATGGGTAATAATTGCTCGATAATTCGATTGTCTTTATTAATTATTATTTAATATTTATTTATTAATTGAAGAGTGCGAACCACTAAAAACGTCCGGCAACGGTATTATCGTTGAAGAGATCTTATTAATAGGAGTCGCAAAGTCGATCCCGCAAAAAGACAGTGATATTTACTAGGGTTGGTTGCAGATATTAAGGTTCAAATAAATAAAATCAGCAATACCAACAAGAGCAACAAGTACATATATATATATTTTTTTTTTTCAAGTGCGTTTTATTTACAGTGTCTTATGTGTGTTATCTTATGTGTATTACAACATTATTATCGTGTAGTTCGTAAGGCTGAAAGCTCATGCACGCAGCACTGAATATATATATATATATATATATGTTCATGTATTTTATTAGTAGAAATCTAAATGTACATATGTGTATACTCACCAAATGTCAGCGTATAGGTATATTACACGATAAAGTGTGAAATAATTGAATATATATATATATATATATATATATATTTAACTCATAACGTGGTGTAAACAATTTTCCCTCAGTAAACGTGGCGACAAACTACATCAGCCCTACTTCCAATCCTGGTGTCGATCACCTGGACAAGGTGCCAAGCACCGCCGTGGCGTTACCACGTTGTATATCTAATAAGAGCCTTTGCCGGAAAAATCACCGGCGCGTAGGTCCTCCGTGGCCAATCTAAGACACTTGCAAATCTTAGTAATAACCTCCTCAGTCATTTTACCTGGGCCCCCTAAGGTCTCAAAGGCAAATGGTCGAAAATCCATAGAGTCTCCGATAAATGCATACTTCCGACACTTATTTCCTTCTTCGAAACATCATATCCAGCCTGGGCAGCGCCGTGACTGACACTGAAGGTGCTAAAGAGTTAGTCACGATAGCGTCCCAGACGAGTGTCTTCCCACCCTCAAAGTCTGTTAGGTCATGTCATCAGGTCGACGGGAGTGTCTGTATATAAACCTGTGGGTTCGAGGACACAAGGGTAGCCAGAAGACCTTAGAGCACGGGGTACGGTATCATTAAAAGCAGCGTGTCTCGTCCTACGGCCTAAGCTGCGAATGCAGGATAAGCCATGGTGACCTAGGGGTGAGACCATCTCGCCACAGCTGCACCCCTGTTCCTCGACTAGAGGGACCCCAAGGCGAAGACCAACGCAGATCCTGACGACAAAGTCATCTAAGAAGGTTCCAACGGGAGCACTCGGTAGAGCATTGAGCCATGCACCAGCACCACTAGATGAAACTGCTCGAAGCCGTGCTTTGTCAACCTCGTCTTCTGCTGAATTGAGATAGATTGGCCAGCTGTATGTCCTCCAACGGCGCGGTCCAGCTTGACTGGGAAATCGAATTCTCCGGAGGGGGTGCTCCAGTGCGTGCCAAGAGACATTGCTTTCAATTCTCTAGTACAGAGGCGACCACCGCGGGACCTGTGACCAAGACAGCGTCTAAAATGCCTAGGCCTCCTTTTGCCACGGGCAGAAGGGCTTGCCTGCGGGCTGCCTCTGGTAAACTATATATATATATATATATATATATATATATATATATATATATATATATATATATATATATATATACGTCCTCAATTGTACAATTTTGAAAGCAAAATGGCAGAATAACACGGCTGCTTCAAAAACCGCTCTTGAAGTGACACATTTGTTACGTTTAAATTTGAGTTGCGTGCAGTTGTGCGTGCGTAGTAAATTCATTGTTACGACGTACTAGCGTCAAACCTAGTGTCATTGTCGTAAAGCAGTGACAACTAATGGCAAGTAATAAACTAACAATTAACAACTAGTAAGCACTAGCCAGCTATGCCACTAACTTTCAAGCTAGCCATAGCAACTATCATTATTATTTATTACATGTTAAACAATGTTACAATTGTGAGGTCTGAACGTATTATTGCAAATTCTTTAAATAATTACTGCATTCCATGGCGCCCAAAGTAGATGCCGCGTTCCCTCTGCGGAACGGTCAAAGACAACGCTTGCTTCAAGAACTGGCCCTCTCTTCGGTCGCTCGTGACCTCTTGAATTCGCTTAGCTAAATCTTTAAGAAATATTTTTGTTCCCTTGCTGATTGGTTCTACCGTCTCCATGGCAAAAGGCACAAAAGTATATCTTGTTTCCAGTCCAGCGTTTTATTCCGTTTTTTGGAGTCCGCGTGCTTTGCTGCCCACCCCCCGGTTGTGCACGAAACCGTTATTATTATTATTATTATTATTATTATTATTTATTTAATATGTCCTAGAGCAATACAGTTGTGAGGTGTGAATGTGTATCCTCATTATTTTATAGTTTCTTTCTTGCTGTCGTCAGCCCATCGCACCTAATATCGACGCGGCGTTTCCTCTGCAAACTGCCAATGAAAGCAGCTGCCTCAGAAAGTCGCCTTCGCGTGCATCTCCGGTGTTTGCTTGAATTCGATCACTTAAGTCTTTGATAAATGTCCTTGTTCTTCTGCTGACTGGGCCCATTGTCTCCATTGCAATCGGCACGAAATTGTATCTAGACTCTAACTCTGTGTATTTACGCCACTTGTTATTATTATTATTATTATTCGGGCGTTGACCGGTAAAGCTGTTGGACACCATCACGTCGCCACCATGATCTGGTCGCCAACGAGCCGCAGCCACAACGAATAGAGCGAAGCGCGAATGTGACCCAAGGAGGCCGACCGAGCGATCGTGACATACTTGCAGATGAGTCGCTAGTGATCATCGTTGCCCTCTGCAGGACGAATTTATCCAGAAGGATACAATGAGTTGGTGAAAGCCGATGTGCTGCATGAATACGTGGACAATGATCGTCATGTGGGCGATGCTAATGATGCTAATTATGACGAATGATGAAGACACTATACTCAACCTAACGCTAAACGATGCGGCCGAGTCACAAGGCAAATAGCTTTGACGACCCTGCTCTTACCTTTCTTCTTCTTCTTCTCCTTCTTCTTCTTGTCTCGTTCTTTCTTATCGCTTCTGTTTCGCGACTACTACTACTACTACTACTACTACTGTTGATGATACTGTTACCCCTATGAACACTGGTCATTTCCGTTTTGCAGTTACAGGCATTCCTATGTGTGTATGTGTGTTTCCGTTGTTTCCTCTTTCGACTTAACGCTCATTACGCCAGATGACTTGTTCTTCTGGTAATGTGTCTACATAGATATTTACATGCTTTGTGTGCATACACTTTCAACACATATATATATATATATATACATATATAAATATATATATACATATATAAATATATATATATATATATATATATATATATATATATATATATATATATATATATACATATATAAATATATATATATATATATAGCTTTACTATATGACCACAACACTTATCGTTGTTCGCGTCGTTCCGCAGTGGTTCTACGCAGTCCGTAGCTTCCTGGACATTTCTATGCGGATACGTTCCACGATTTACTTCAACTATTGAAAAAGTGAACCTTCTGGAAGTAAATACTACGGTATCTTTCGAGCGGCTGGCACAATGTCATTGATTGCCGTTTGTCTCCGTTTGTTTTACTCCGTGTCTCGCTGTGTTGGCATGTTTGCTGTTGCACGCAATTGTACGTCTGACTATTTGTAAAAACAATTAGAAGGATGATTAAGCATCATAACAACGCAGAGTTACACATACAAAATGCATGCTTGCGCCTGTATGTAATGCTTGTCGTACTCTGCTTTTAGGTGTCAATACTCGTTAGTCTTTTTTTGCACGCTTCTACATTTAAGCTTACGACATAAGCTGTATTTTCGGTGTTTGATATAGGTTAATTTAACTTCAGAAAAATCTCCGCCGGCACGAGTAATATACCGCGAGTAGTAAATAGTAGTAAATAGCCTCTTGTTGGTAAAATTAGTTTATCTTCCTTTATATTTTTTAGTCATGCCACTTAAATGCACGGTGTTTTTTTCTGGGCTGTTCGGGCACGCAATCCCATTGACGCCTCCTGGATATATATAAAACGAGCCGTGCCCTCTCTTCACATTCCCAGTAAGCAATTTGGCGCAACACTATAGGAAAAGCACTCACGACACTTAGGGGCGTCACGATAATAACCACGAAAAAACTGTTTATGTTTTTGATGTTGAAATTTCAACCACGTGCAGCCTGAAGAACGGAGCAAATTCAAGTGTTGAATCAAAGAAAATAACGGGTAAATGCTTATGAACTTGATTTTATTAAAAAACATTTAGTGTCTTGAGACAAACATGCATACAGGCTTTGCCTAGTGAAGACGAGAAGAATAAGTTAAAGAAGGTGCAGGTAAATAATATTCAATGATTTATCAACTGAATATCAAAAGTTAAAAACATATTCTAAAAGTTACTGCCAAGTTTAATTCGAATTGGCTGCAAAATACCACTTTTTAAGAGATTTACAGTCATAATAAGCATAATTGAAGCAATTGTGAGAAAATGAGGCTCAGTATGCCCTTGGATACTTAATCTAGCTGTTTTTTGTAGCTGAGCATTGCCATTCCAAGGTTACCATCTTAGCGCTTCTTTTTGAAAACATGGTTTTTTATTGGGTGCTCTATTAATTGTAGATGTTTACATTTAAATCAGCTGATTGTAGACCCTAGTTTTGTGTACCTAATAGCGGCGTAATAAGACCTGTACATTTCGTTACTTTATCACGGTACTATACTGAAGGGTTTGTGCGCACAATCCAGAATGGTTTCAATCCAACGTATGGCAACTTCCCGTTTCTTTTAGAATGACACGATAACCACCTATTTTCATTCATTACTGCGGCACATCATCTCGTTGCTTATCAGACCGAGCACAACTTCGACGCACATATTAGGTTTATCCGAGTCGTCTATTTTGAGTTGTTATTGCTACATTACGGCAGCGTAATTATATATAAATGCCATAATAGAAAACGACTTTATTTACACAAGAGAGGTTGCTTTATACACAAAACAGTAGATGAAGTGAGGCAATTAAACATATTTGGCAAAAAATAGATTGGAAACCTTTCGCGTATACGAGTATCCATAATGACGTACGCCGAGCAGACAAATTGTTCACTAATCCAATGAGCGGCAAATGGCTTCAGGTTTTTTCCTCACGGCAACTGGGAACATTGCTGGACAATACCACACTACGTGTCGCCTCCGGTCTTCGTTTGGAGGAATCAGGCGTCTTCGTCCGTAATTGTGTAAGATGTGACATACCGGCTTCTACCGCGGGTGAGCATGCCCTTACTTGCAATAGGAGCGCCGGTAAGTTGCTAAGAGCCGGCTGGTCTGTTACCAAACAGCCAACCGCGTACGGATGACCTGACCTTAGTTCCATAGAGTGAAGGCCGCTGCCTCATGTACGACGTCACCGTGTCTTGTACGTTGGCCATGTGTCTTTGTCATAGCAGCCGGGAGATCGGACCAGCCGCTCGCCTAGTTAAAAATCGCAAGCTGACTCTACATATCGTAAACCGGAGCAAAACTTTATCGTTCAACCAATCGCTTTCGAGACATTGGACCCAATGGGAAAAATCACAAACACTTTTCTGGCGAAGCTGGGAACCAGGGAACCAGCTGCGGCAACCGGCGATAGGACAGGGCATGGCAGTTTTGCTACAGAGAATATCGGTTGAAAATCAAAGCGGAAAAGCTGCGTTGATCACTGGCTTCCTGCCCACACATAATGGGCTCTCTTTTCTGCCGCAGTCGAATCGAGTTCGCGTCTAAAATCTATGTTCAAGTGAAAGACCTAAATACATTTGTATATACACGGAAAAAGATTGTTTATGTGTTCAGTGCGTGTCACTATATATATATATATATATATATATATATATATAGACAAATATATACATCTGAATCTAGATATATATATATATATATATATATAGACAAATAAATACATCTGGATTTTTACAAAAAGCAATCTACATATTGTGTTAACTAGGACAAGAAAATGTTTGAATAATTATATTATACGAAAGCAGAAATCGAGCTTTGCAGACACTTGAACATCAAGGTCAGCATTTACATAATTCATAGTAACAATAACTACAACATCAACAGTAATAAAAGCGGAAACAATAAAAAGCTCGAATAAAACAACAACTAAGAACAACGACAATAGCACAAGCAATGTAACGACGAGACAGCGATTGCGATTCTGGCGAAAAACTGTTTTTACGGGTCAAAAGAGCAAACGTTGTTGTTGTCGTATCGGTGACACTTCTTCGTGAAACAGGTCGGTACAACGAAATTTGCACTCTTGTTGAAACTTTGTCTGATGTTGCACGCGCTACCCGCATATGACAAAGCTCATCAGCCAGAAGTAAGGCAGAAGAAGCTTGATATATATATATATATATAAAGGAGTTGAACGCGCGGCCTGTACTTTAGGGTAATGCGGAGTGTATGATCTATGCGCGTAATAAGTGCTTTGTTTACAATGAAATCTTTGAAATCAATTGCTTAGAGAAAGCCGCTACTGCAATGAAGGCTAGTAACAGCGACAACGCGATTAAGCAGGGAACTTCATTTTATTTGTGCATACAAATAAAATGCCCTGTGGCTAACTCGTATTTTAATAATAGATACTGTTGAATCCCTGATTGTATAATTTGTAGAAATTGGAAAGTAAATTAGATTGACTGCAATTCATTATACGACTACCGACAAGCCACACTGATTCCATTATTATCGCAACGCCCCTGTTTTAGCAAACGCTTAGGAAAGGAGACGGAAATATATATGTATGTATGTATATATATATATATATATACATGTTTAATTAATACCATGGCTTATTGACGAAACCACGTTACATAATATTTAAATTTTCAATGGAATTTGACGTAACGGGTAAAACAAATCATGCTATATATATATATATATATATATATATATATATATATATATATAAATTCAGTGTAGAAAACGTTTTTTAAAGACCCAACGCAAATTTTACAAGACTTCAACCCAATAAGGCTTATTCAAATTGGTTGCGAACTCGAGCGAATCACCAAGACAAAGGTTACGCTGGAATTACCAATAGGAATGATCTAGGAAATGAGTAGCTATGCTATCGATGTGCAGCTTTCTATAGAAAATCCTTCCTATCGAAAGACCGCATGACTTGGTAGACGTCCTCCTGGCAACTCCCTTTATTTAGGTTTTTATGTATTATTGTATAGTCGTATTTGAATTATTACTAGTCATAATACTAGTTGTTGCTCGATTGCTAATCCACCTAGCGCCTCTGCCATTGAAGCCTATTAAACAATAGTTTACTGTGTAGCAATGTAGCTTCTTTTCAGCAGACGTGATTAGTCGCCAACGAGCCGACCGTAGGTAGTCTGTATATTGTACGAGTGAAAGCATATAATAGCCACACCAATAAAAAAACAACAACGCATTTATCAGTAAACACGCGACATTTGCGCGTAATAATATATAATACGGTACCAGCACACGCCAAAATGGCACCACGGAGTGACAACACAGATACAATAAACGCTGAAACACGCAACGAGGTAAGCGCATCCCAATGGTGGCGATGCTGGAAATGCAATTCCGGACAATGCCTCGTCCGGCAGTCAGGTACACAATTCAGCGGTACGTGATGTCAGATTGGGCATTCCCCAAGCACATTAAATGCATCGTTCAATTTCAATACATGTAATAACATCTGTCTCACTGTTCGGCGAACGGGCAAGCAAACGAAATGCACAAAGCACAGATGTGTGTGCCATTTTACGGTTGGCAGATTGACTTTATGCTTCTAATGTTTTGTGAAATGTGCCGAAAAAAGCCTTAGCGCCGTGGGAGCATTACACGCCCACGTAAACAGGTTCACGAAACATGCTGACGAAACTAGCTACATCTCGTTAGCTTTACAGTACAGCTATTTTGAGATCTCATTTGGTTTACTCCTAACTGTGTCACAGCACTGCCACCTTTGAATTCTTTCACTGGATAGCTGAGGCACAACAGGGCCTCCTTAACGCTGAAAGAACATTAAACTTAATGTTCCGTTCTCCAATAGGACATTACTACTCTGCTTAAAATTATGTCGATATGGCTCAAAATAATGATTGACGGTTGATAAATATAATACAGCCGTTTTTCACCAAACTATTCGAACTAATTGCATCAATGGCCTAATTTTTCGACAACTGTGCCTTTAGAAATTATTTATAGTCTCTCTATATATTTGTTAATACTTAATTAATAAAATTTGACAAAACCCACCTAGTTTCCGACCTCTAAATATTTTTTTCCTTAACAACCGCAGATACAAGTTTATCGTTGTCTTTCATCACATATCTTGTAGCCACAAAGAGACAAGTTACAACGAGTAACTGAGACTTGTAGTGTATCAAGGTACAAACATTTTTGGTTTATGTACGTTTAATGCACGTTCTCGTTGGAATTATTTATACTACGTACAGTGTGCCCTGCTGAATGCCTGGATCCGAGTCGAAAACACAATACTTCTGTTAAGATTCTAGTTCTGAAAACACAAAATATCTTGCAAATTGAGCGATTATAAGATAAGAAGCGGTCTAAAACTAACTGATAAATAAATCCTTCGCTGGTCGGCAAACGCCGTACCTGACTGACTAAAATGTGCTTCAAAACCATATATAATTGTTTTTTTTTTCTTAAAACGTTTTAAGCACAGTGTTACAATGACCTGGATAATTTACCCAACCTGGGCGTTAATAAACCATAATAATTATAATGACTTGGTCTTCTGCTAGAAAGCATTGTCGGCACTTTTCCTTCATTGGACGCTGTCTACTTTCACATCCAGAGCAGCCAATAATAATTTATAAATGTATCTCTTGATATTCTGTGGCCAGCTTGGCCGACCGCCGATACAGCGATCCGAAGCCGCCTTTAAAAAAGATTAGTTCTAAATTGGGGAGTGCTTAACCATATCATATTCACCGTGTTCTCTGAGCTGCATTTGACTACTATTACTACTACTGGCTGAGCAAACACCGCTTTGCGTTTTAAGAGTCGCATTTTATATATATTTATATATATTATATATATATATATATATATATATATATATATATATATATATATATATATATATATATATATATATATATATGTTATTCGCACCATGAATCGATGCCGATGTGGCGGCGGCACTGCTTGCAGTCGTGTGGTGTACCAAAAGAAAACTAAAAACTACTAGACGAAGGAAATTCGCGGCTGAAAGGCGAACCCAGCGCTCTGTGTTGTGTTGTCGTCATTTTCGCCCGAAGGCTACCTACAACAAGACCTTTTCGCCGCCGACACGTTCTTCGGTGGCAGGCAGACGTGACAGAAGAGATAGACGGACATACAGACAGACAGATATATGGACATGCAGGTAGCATGTGCCTTGAAGTCACACATTCTGTGTGAGTCCCGGTCGCGTTGCCGGCATCATCTGTCGGCCGACGATTTCTGCGCAAACACTGTTGATTGACGGCGAATAACGACGGCTAACAAGAATCACCTCATCACCATCAGCAGCACCACCACCACCACCACTACTACCACCACCAGCACCACCGCGTCATCACCAGCGCGTCGTCCGACGTCAAAGTCAAGCAGACGTCACCGTGTTTATACCCGCAGCCACGCCGCCACTCCAACGACACGACAACTGATGTGGCTTACTCCCTCGATAAGTGGCCGCCACAGCAATAATATAATAAAAAGATTTATTGTTATTGTTAATAATAGTATTTTAAATATAATTTCACACCTCACAATTTAATAATAATAATATTAATAGTAATAGTAATTTACGCCATTAACCCACACTGAAAATTATAGGAAGCATAGGTTCGAAAGGGTTTCATCGTGCTGAGTTCAAACCCACGACTCTGCGAGAATACCGTAAGGCTCTGTCGGGAATCGGCAGCCATGTCCTCTATTCCGCCCTCCAAAAAAAAAAAATATATATATATATATCAGCGACGTTTTCACAATTTAAATGCAGGACATAATTTGTTTTCCGGCGTTACCTATTACGCGTAGTCTATACGTATGATCCACCAAAATTTAACAAGGTTTCCCGCACGGAAGCTGCTTCCTCTTTTTGTATATCTGGTGACAATACTATGTCGTAAGAATTTAACAGATCGTAGATTCCTGAGGTGTGTAGATTCTCAAGACATCGCCGTCTCGTTGCATAAGCTATGCCTTTGAACCCGGTCCACCCAGTGTTTCGAAAGCCAACGAATAAAATCCGTGCGAGCAAGTTATATATATATATATAGAGAGAGAGAGATACCGAGAGAGAGGGAGAGAGTTTCTCTTATATAGGGGGCGTCATATGAAGTTAATTGTCCTTGTTCGGCAACTCCGCGACAATTCTCACCTTGTCGGCTTGTATCTTGTCGGCGCTGTTCCCAACACTCATCGTAGTATCGCACACGGCCTGATGCAGATCAACAGCTGCCTTAAAGAAATCATCTTCTACATCACTGTTGGCTCAACACTTGTCGCGTTGAAGTGTTAGTGCATCTTTACAACCTGTGAGACATTTGATTCACACGTGGAAGCATTTACATAAGTTATATATACATATATATATTTAGGTATACATGTCAACCGAATAATATATCAATTTATTCATATCATGTCCAGTTTTCCCTTTTCCTAATAATGTTTATATATATATATATATATATATATGCAGACACGGGAGATAGCCTTTTCTGCAAAATTACCTGAATAGTTATAAGTTTTTGAAATAATGTAATAATGGAAATTTTAAGCTCAATGAAAAGTTATTGAACTTAAATAAATATGCCGTCTTGAGAAGATGGTCTCATAAAAAAAAAATATATATATATATAAATATTTTTAGATTTTCCGTAAAGCAATTGCCCGTGTACGGTTTTTTCGTGTCATGGCTAATTTTAATCCACTCCGGCATTTACCTTGTCTAAATTGGAAACCATGCAAACAAATTTAAGAGTGGCCGGTGTGGGTCTCAAACCCAGTCCTCCCGAATGCAAGGCAAAGGCTTTGCCACTAAGCCATCTTGTTCTCTCTCTCTCTCTCTATATATATATATATATATATACACGGTGTGTTCAAAACGTATCGCGACTTTTGAATTTTCGCGGGTTACGTATATTCGAATTTCGATTTTTTGTGGCGTTATGTTGGTACTCATGTCTCTCACTTATGCCGACAAGCTCGGCCATTTTGAATGTTCACTTAATTGTTGACAGCTGCTTTGCTTGCACGTGTTTTGGATCGTCTTCGATTTTTACCTATTCAAAAAAATGGATCAAAGAACCTGTATCAAATTTTGTGTGAAAAACGAAATTAAGTGCGCGGATGCATTCCGAATGTTGACTGTGGCATACGGAGAAGCTACCTTGGACTGAAGCAACGTTTATCGGTGGTACAAAATGTTCTCAGAAGGCCGAGAAGATGTGAACGACGAAGAGCGTGCCGGACGCCCGAGCACTTCAACAACAGACGAAAAAAATAATGAAGTGGAGAAAATGGTATTGGCCAATCGTCGAATCACCGTTAGAGAAGTTGCTGAGGACCTAAACATATCGATTGGCTCGTGCCATTCGATTTTTATCAATGATTTGGGCATGAGACGGGTCGCCGCGAAATTCGTACCAAAATTGCTCAATTGCGACCAAAAACAGCATCGCATGAACATTGCTAATGAGATGTTGGACTCTGTCCGCGACGACCCAAATTTGCTCCAGAGGGTCATAACTGGTGACGAATCGTGGGTTTATGGTTATGACGTGGAAACCAAAGCTCAATCATCTCAATGGAAGCTGCCGCACGAACCAAGACCGAAAAAAGCGCGCCAAGTTCGGTCGAATGTAAAAGTTTTGCTGACAGTTTTCTTCGATTGCAGGGGCGTGGTGCATCATGAGTTCTTGCCACAGGGTAGAACGGTCAATAAGGAATATTACCTGCAAGTTATGCGCAATTTGCGCGAAGCAATCCGCCAGAAACGCCCGGATTTGTGGAAGAACAAAAATTGGCTTTTGCACCACGATAACGCCCCTGCTCACACATCGTTGCTTGTGCGCGAGTTTTTGGCCAAAAACAACACACTAATGATGCCGCAGCCACCGTATTCCCCAGATCTGGCCCCCTGTGACTTTTTCTTGTTCCCTAAACTGAAGAGGCCCATGAAAGGACGACGTTACGCTACGCTTGACGAGATAAAGACGGCATCGAAGGAGGAGCTGAACAAGATAAAAAAAAATGGTTTTTTGAAGTGCTTCGAAGATTGGAAAACCCGTTGGCACAAGTGTATAATATCTCATGGGGATTACTTTGAAGGGGACAAAATAGATATTCATGAATAAATGAATATTTTTTGAAAAAACACAAAAGTCGCGATACGTTTTGAACACCATGTATATATATATATATATATAGACAATCTAAGTGCCTCTGATATAAAAGGGTGACATGTGAATTTAGGAATACATGTCAATCGAGTAATAAATTAAGTTATTCATATCATGTCCAGTTATATATATATATATATATATATATATATATATATATATATATATATATATATATATATATTACAAATGATTAAATTAAATGTTGTGCCAGTAGGAACAACAGAGGCAGTCTGTGTTGTTACGTCGGCTTTTGTTAGACTCTCGCTTTATAAAGCGCCACACATAGTTATTCAGAGGCTTTCTACTTGGATTTCTAGGCGGCCAAGAGTGCTTGTCCCAGAACGTGATTATATGTTGCGCCAGTCACTTTTGCACTATACACTAAATCAAACCATTTATTCAATGTAATCATAATTACGGTGGGGATATGTAAATTGAGTCCAACGCTAAAATGAACTAATCACATATGTTTATTCATTTGTTAACATTTTTGTTATAAAATGATTGTACACAATAAACTCCATACACATACATCAGTTCTCCTAGGCCTCTTCCCTTCAGAAGCGTGTTAAGTGTTCGACTTTCCGATGATCTGGTCGATTTTCCGCGTTATGGCCATAGCCTCCCGTCCCCACACGCCTGATGTCTCAATGACGGGCAGATATTGTGCTTTGTTCCCAAGACTTCGTAATGGCAAATATTGTTTCTCTTCAGTTTGAGTGCAACGCCTTGCAACCATGCGAAAGATCGCCGTATGGCTTGCCGCAAAAAATTTCTGTTAAGACCAATTGGGCCGGCAGGCTTTCGGCTAGGGAACTTTCGAAGCGGGATTTGTCTTCCATCAGGATTTTTTTTCCCACGTCGATTGCTTGCCCCTAACGTTTTTCTTCTAGACCTGAGTGGCCAAAGGTGAGCTGCCATTTCTGAAGGGCTCGAACAATTCCCTAGCAGACAAACGTCGACGAACGAAACCTAAATAGTTAAAATCTGGATTGGCTTCTAAGCCCGAGACTACCGGGCTGACCAGCAAGTAGACTTAAAGGCGCGCAATCCTGTCGAGGGAAACGCTCAGACACCTCGGAAAATCGTAGCAAAACCGAAGAACTCTACTTGAGGTCTGCGGGTATCCTGAAGACTGGACGTGCTCTCAAGAAGTACGTGATGTTCTGCACATCAAGCGCAGCATGAAGAAAGCCGCCTGGGACTTAACCAGAAACAGACGAGTGTGCATCCGCAAAAGACGAGACCCATACGGCGGACGAGACTAAGTGCTACTTAAAAAAGACAGCGGCGCCGTGGAGTTCCAGACTGCCCTCGCAACAGGTCTGGGCGGCTGGGAGGTGGTGGTCGAATATCTCCTTGACTGCTCCGCCTGCATCTCGTGACACGAGCTTAATGCTGGAAGACATTATCCTTACGGCACATATTACGTCAGTGAATGCCCTCAGGCGGCGCGCGACGGCTGCCGCAATACAGGCAAGATAGCGGCCATGGCAACGGACCGGTGCGCGTAGATGTGGGGTGCATCGAAATCGGTGTGTGTCGCAAGGCTCTCCATTATCAGGGTGATCTGCACTCTGATATATATATATATATATATATATATATATATGACCTGCACGGTCACCCTGCTAACATCCAGGTGGAAAATTAAAACTTAAATCCGACAAAGAAGACCTGGGTCCATAGTTGTGGAAAACTCGACTATGCCACTCTCACCGGCACGGGCGCAGCGAGCCTAATTTAGCGGAAAAACGATGAGTGGTCGGCATTGCTTCCGCCTGTAGAGCATGTTTGTTAGGTCGGCCCAAACTGACCGATACGTTCTGATGAGCCGGACTATCCGGTGGGCCGCTCGAGGGTGCCAGCTGCATGCGGTTCATGTGCTGGTTGAGGCCGATCCTGTAAGAGGTCATGGACGAGCAATGGCTGCAGCGAAAGAGTACATACTGGATCTGGGCAAGGCCCGGTACGCTGATGCCCTCTCCCTTTCTCCTAGTGCATCAAAGTCACTAAAACTTGTTTCTGCGCTTTGTGCCTGGCGCTTGTATGAGTGGAGGGACTCGCATCATGGGCATTAGACATAAAGACCTTGGAACAGAGCAGCGGCGAGACCTGGAGGTTGGGTTGGCTAGTGACGGAGCGGAAAGGGCAACGCTCAAGGAAGTTCCCCGGCTGGCTAGTCATTGTCAATTATTGCTTCGGTGAAGGGAACGACGCGGGAGGCTGTGCGGGTGTTCTCGGAGGCCTAGCAGGGCAACTCCGCTATGATGGGGAAGCCTGGCGTGCTCAGCGCCGGAAGGCCTATAAGCAATTCGGCTAATTCTGGAGGGTGACCGCCTGCGACACAATGCGACAACCGCCTGTTTAATCTGTTGGATTACGTTCGAAAGAACCTGTGAGATGTCGAGATGAGCAGTGATGGTCTCCCACACTCGGGCCGCGAGTGAAACGGTGAGAGCTTGGTCACCAATCGAAGGGGCAACCACTAGGCTCCGGCCTGATTGCTCGTGTTGAGCCGTGATCTTCAATATTTTCGGTTGTAATAGGCGTGGGTTATAATCTTACAAATTGAATACAGTCCGCGGGACGCCCCGAGAGAAACCCGCTTTTTCAGTGTAAAAATCCCGTAAGGTCCTCAGATTAAGAAGAGCCAGCAAAAGCACGACCGCTATAATAATAATAATTAGCTGGCACCTTTTAATTAATCCCGCGCTCAGATCTGCCCTTTTTTATTATTAATATTAAGTAATTGTAAATATTCATACGTATTCATATTTAGTAACCATTTTACTTAGGTGCAGAAGAAGTAGGCTTTAAAAACAGAACAGAACAGGAGGCTAATTTATGTCATTAATCTGAACCTTTGATGAGAGGAGGTACGACGGAAACCAGCAATCGAGTGTTTTACAGTTGTCCTCTGCTGTCGTAGTAAATGCCTAGGAGAGATTTCCATGCGCCCTTAAAGACCGTTGCTTCTCAAAAGCTGAATTCTGGTGTCTGACCGGGGCAGAGCGTCACCTTGGAGGAAGGAGACTCGCGGGGCGCCTGACAGTAAACTCAGGCATCATCTGGCCGCAAGACAGGGGCCAGGTCGGCTGACCCTACTGTCTCTAGCAACCATAACAGGATATCTCGGTTGCCTTCGTTCGTCTTCTGTCTACTCAGGACCACGTCTACTCCATCCGAACCATAAATACCTTAATACGCGATAATAATTGATTTTAAGGCCACAGCGCCAAAAAGTAGAAGTATAAAGAAGTTCGCCACAAAAGAGGTACCTCATCGTGCGTTGTGTTAAGCTAGTAGGATTATAGCTAAGAATTATTAAAAGAGCATTTAAAACTATGAAGAAAGTCAAAAACAACATTTTGAAAATGAGCAACGTATGAGACTCATTAAGGAAAGTGTGAAAAAGCCTTGGCTGCTGCTTTCCACTTCTCAACGATGACGATTGAGCGACCCATTTTACAAGACTCCTCTACAAAGACATGGTATTGCCACCCCCGAAATACTGCGACAGATGATTTTCGGCTGTTTAGTGAGGGGAAAGTAAAAACCGCCATTAGTACTAAACACAACGGGAAATCGGCGGGACCCGATTCCATTGTTTATGAACACCTTAAGGCAAACATTGAAATTGTATGCCCCGTTCTTACATGACTAAATAATAAATGCCTTCAACTGGACCAAATACCAGATGAGTGGCGAAAAAGCTTTTTGCAGCCAATCTTCAAACGAAAAGGAGACGCTATGGACCTGCGAAACTACAGGGGCATTGCTCTCACTGTTAAAATGCGTTCTATACAAGATACTAGCGTCGTTGGTCGTTTTAAGATTACATGCGATCACGCAATACAGGAGTCCAAATAAACAATATGGTTTTACTCAAGGCCGATCAACTGCGGGTGCAGTAAAGTTTGCTCTAGAACATGTTACACATCGCCATTGTAAAAAGGAAATAACTAACGCGGCTTTTGTCGATTTTCAAACTGCGTTCGATTATACTTAGGAATTGACTTCCCGAGATAATCAGGTCTAACTTTTTTAACAGGCACAACATTTAGTCTACTGCATGACATGTTTAGTCATAACGTCATAACCATTAAAAATGGTGGTTACTATGTACTGGAGACCGTCACACAGAACACGGGCGTGGCACAGGGCGATTCGGCCAGCCCTTTTTTATTCATATTGTACATGGCCGGACTAGCAGATCTGTTACGTGGCATCAAAGCTCCGCACGTATTTTATGCAGACGACCGTGTAATACTGGCAAAATCCCGAGACCATCTGCAGTATTACCTCAATGCAACAGCAAAATGGTGCAAAAAAAACAAGCTTACAATCAAAATCGCGAAGACGAAGGTTCTCCGCTTTAGCAGAGGAGGGGCATATGCCGCGGCACACCACCACGTTAAAATTTACGGACAATCTCTCAAACCTATCAGCCACTTCCCTTACCTTGGAGTCACCATAACCACAAGACTCTCCTTCAATCGACACACTGAGAAGATGCGGGCCAAAGCCACAGCTGCAATAATTCTGCTTGTGGCCTCCGTGACGTGGACTTTAAAACCAGCATGAATGTATTTCGTATGAAAGTACTACTAATAGTAAGTTACTGCTTGCCCGTAGTCGCAACACACTTGACCCTAATGGATATAAAAGGTCTAGATAAAATAAAGGCTTGGTGTATCAAACGAATATTGGGCTTACCAAAGAACGCATCAGCAACACTCGCAATGGAGCTGTGTAGAGAACAAACATTAATAGAAGAATTGGTACTGAACAAGCTACCCGCCAGTCCACAAGTGTTAG
>QVRM01005382.1:0-42771 GCA_003439945.1 Dermanyssus gallinae | reverse complement strand
TGAGAGTAATAATCTGCTGAGTGGACAGTACTACTATTTAGTATAACACCATTGCTGACACGAGACAACCTTTAGGTTGACAAGCATAAACGCTGTCTTTAACACGAGTCTCTATGGCGTCGGGAGTGGGATTATGGACAATGTTTCGATTAACTCGATGAGACATGTGGCCTAAGAGCAATGCGCGCTCGGCGTTAACTTAGCACCCCAATAGTGAACCACGAGACAAATTCTACTGGAGCACTACCCCAAAACTAAGCCTATTACTTCTCTCTCGGGGCCTCTCGGGTCTGAATTTTATAGTCTTTGACAATTTAAAACCGTTAATCTGTTGTTCTCACTTTATGTCTACTCAGGCATATTTTTAGATTCCAATCCGAGAAAAAGAAGAGGCAGAAAGGATTACGCAAACATAGTAGTAACGGTCATGGATGAGGCTCAGTGCATCACTGCGTAGGACTGAGGTTTGTAGTGGGATTATCGCCTTGGGGCAGTCGGTGGCTGGCCAGAAGGGCCGACATTCTCAAATGCCGTCATCTAGGATGACTCAGTATGCTTTCAGGAAAGCTGCCAGCATTTGCGGGACTCGTGGGCCCACGCCCGCAACGCTTGCTTGTGGCGTTTAATACATACTTTTCTCATACCCAGAGATAGTCCTGGAGAACAAATGTAATTTGTTCTCCACGACTATCTCTGGGAGTCGACAATACAGCGTACAAGGCTTGGTTGTTGACAGTGAGCAAAAACCTCACGTCATCTAAAAGCGCCTCATATTTGGTCGTGATAGAACGTCGAGCACGTTTCATGCTGTTGTCGAAGGATGATCCCCGAGCCTCGAGGATGAAACTAAGTCGGCGCGCCAATAGCTTTAATAACATTTTATAGATTCAACTCTTCTTTGCAGTGTCCCGACAAACGCATAGACAAAGCGGATTGCATCTGCCTTCAGACATAACCTTGGGCAGGTATTCCGGCCAAGTTACTTAAAATTATTTTTTTCAAACAAAACAAACTATAAATGCCTCTAAAGTGGCGATATGAGAACTGCCGCCCGTATAAGTTTATTCGAAATCAGGTTCTTCATTTTCAATATACCTAAATCGCACTATGAATTTCCAGAAACTTCCATAAGGGCGAATTGATCATCCGTCTGTGGGAAGGCACGCGTTCGTATTTGCCCGATAATCCACACGACGTTGAGATAACCTCGGATGTGATCTTTGTCGTCGTAAATGCGTCCACAACGTGCTGGCGTATGAGGTCAAAGGCAGCTGGACAACGTAAATTTGCATCTGAAAGACAGTGAAACTCAAGCCTGGCCCTTGATTGACACACGCGATTTCATATTTCTTGGCGAACGAATTTTCTTTAGCGCGTACTGCCAATAGCGTCATGGTGTTCTCGTTTCTGCATACGTTCAGCACATATACGCGAGTGGCCATGTTGCAAGAGCTTCAACTGTCAACGGTTAAGCTACAATTCTGAACAAGTCAAACTTCTATTTGTTAAGGTGCTGTTTCTCGACTACAGCTTCATCACTGATCAAAGCATGAAGCAATAATAATATACAAGTTCTGTATTTTATAATACCCTTTACTGCGCGCGCTTCAGATCTCCGCATGACGACCACCTATTAAACGCCAAACACAAAGTCGTTCTTTACAGGATCCACCGTATAGAAGTTTCCCGGTGCGCTGCCCGGACGAAATTATGTGCATACGGTGTGCCTTGTAACCCGTTACTCTACAACTCTTGGTCGTTTCGCACCAAATAGTTTCTGAAGTCGAACTGCAATATAACTGTCGGCTCCTTACGAGACCTCCTCACGAACGTGTGAGAAAAGTACACCGCGGACCTAAGGGACTGGCATTATCGCAAATACGAATCTTCTAAGCCAGCCGTGTTGAATGCACGATAAAGGGGTGGCAAACGGGTATAGCTGACCCACTGGCTCGCCACAGCACAGAAATAGTTTCGCTCCAAAGGTCAGTCCGGAACGTTGTCACGGCACGGAAGGTCCACGACATCGGGCTAGTCCGCCACCGCCGACAAGTGCGACAGCGCCGACAAAAGCTCAACTTTCTGATAGTGATCCGCGGGCCGTCTGTTCGACGAAAAACCCACCCAGGAAACCCACCCCGCTGCAGAACGTGTTTTCCAGACGCTACCTTCGGAGATCGATGGATTGACCGCCGCGATCTCTTAGTCTGTCAATCTCGGCTCTTATTTCTTTGGGGCCACTTGGGGGGGGGGGGGGGGAGTGTGATCTATGACATATGTCGTCAGCTTAATATTCGCCGCTCGTAGAATCGTTCACGGGATGTCAGTACTGGCCGACGGCCGAGCAACTTTCGAGCAGCTTTTGTAACAGACTAAACGTAGTTTTATGTGACTCGAAGCATACAACACTAGTGCTTCGTTTGATAAAGCAGGTTAACCCGCACTGCCCTTCCAGCCTCCTTTCCACTGAAAAAAAAACTGCGTTTTTGATGAGTTCATCAACTCCATACTTACTATTGTCTCTATATATATACTGCTAGACAATATTTACTTCGAGTTCTGGTACACCCTCTATATATACGTATATGTATACATCTATTAAATGTGCATATTGTACAGGCTATCTAATCATTCGACAGACGATCATACATAGACAGCACTGCTGCTGCGGCTATAACGATGATCACGACGGACAAGCTACATTGATAGTGACAATAATAATAATAATATCACACAGCGACAACAACATACCAGCAACAACAACAACAATGACACTAGCGATAAGCAACACACAGCAACAGCAACATATAATAATAATAATAATAATAATAATAATATTTTTTTTGGAACAAGGGTTTATTTTATCAATATGTACACGTATCACAATTATCAATATATTCCTTATATAATATCTACAATATTGCTCATATTATTCTTATTGCTTGAGTGTCGGTGACCACTCAACATCCTCTTGGCGTTGCCTCTCTGTAATTCTAATGACACTCTCTGTCGGAGGAAAGCGGTCGATCTTGGCTCATAATAATAATAATAATAATAACAAGCTTTCGGAAGGCGACGTCTCTTCGGCGGCCAGGGTCTTAATCTCAGAAGACACGCTGGCGCAGAAGCCTAGCGAGACGGCTTTGCTCTTGGAGAAGCACCCGCCCGCGCCGTCACCTCTGTCCTGGCCCAGCCCTCCTCAAGTGCCCTTGCCATCAACCACATCAGCCGACAATGTTCGATCTGCCATAAAAACGTTTTCGCGAAGTTCCGCCGCGGGCCTTGATTTCATCAGACCACGGCTTCTACAAGACCTGCTGTCCCCCGCTTTAGGAGCTGTCGCCGACCGCCTTGCGGCCGCCCTCGCCAAAGTCGTTGATCTTCTTTGCTGGGGCTCGCCGCTCTCCGAATGGCGACCGCTCATCTTTGGGGCCCGACTTTTCGCCCTCAAGAAGAAAGATGGCAGCGTGAGGCCCATCGCATGCTCATCTGCAATCCGGAGGCTAGCGGCAAAAATCGGCATCTTTGAGAACAAAGCAGACATCTCATGTGCTCTTGGTGACCATCAGCTTGGGTTTGCGACACCGGGAGGATGCGAGGCCGCAGTGCATTCGACTCGGTCCTTTTTGGAGTCACGCTCTGAAGCTACCCTTGTGGTCAAGCTTGACTTCAGGAACGCGTTCAACAGTATTCGAAAGGACCATTTGTTGAGCGCGGTGAAAGCTTGGGCCCCGAGCATGTTCCACCAGGTGGAACTTGCTTATAAGGAGCCATCCTGCCTTCTTCTGCCGCACGATGTCATAATGTCGCAGACTGGGGTACAGCAGGGCGACCCGCTGGGCCCGCCGCTGTTCTGCCTGGCAGTCAAAGAGTTAGTTGACTCTCTCGAGTGCCCGCTTAACGTATGGTACTTGGACGACGGTGTACTGGGTGGCGCCGCCGATGCAGTTCTGAGGGACATCCACAGAATCATCGAGTTCGCTGAACGGAGCGGCCTGGCTCTAAACTCTGCGAAGTGTGAGGTCCATGTTGTAGGAGGTGCTGCGAACTTGAAGTGCTGGAGGCTCTCCCAGGGTGCAAGACTGTCGGCACGGATTTAGAGTTGCTGGGCGTACCTCTCTTCCCGCAAGGAGTTCCGGCTGCTCTCGAGAGGTGGCTGGCCAAGCTAGAAGATGCGATGTCACGCATCCACTTGGTGGGTTCTCATCGAGGCCTCTTTCTTCTGAGATCCTCCTTTTCGGCCCTACGTCTCAACCACTTGTTTCGAGGTGCAGATTGTTCACTGGCTTCCGGACTTCTTGAACGACTTAACGACAGCATGCTGGCTACAGTAGAGGCGTTGCTGAACCTCAGTCTATCCACGGGTGCACGCCAACAAGCTCTACTCCCCGTTCTTTGGGGTGGCCTAGGGTTACCTGATGCGACTGTTTTATCTGAGATAGCTCTGGCATCTTCTCTACACAGGTCTATGCAACAGGCTAGAACCCTCCTCGATTCGGCTGCCCTCACAGACCTAGAAGCCCGATTGGAAACAAGCCACCGTAGAGCAGTTGCCCTGTGCGGCCACGAGCCCGTTGAAGCTGGACACCAGAAAGAATGGTCAACAGCTCTATATGAGCAAAGGGTCGTAGACCTCATTGCGGGATGCACGACGGACGCCGACAAGGCCAGGCTGCGCGCCGTCTCCTCCAAGGGGGGCGGGCGCATGGCTACACGCCATTCCCTGTGCCCGGATCGGGACCCTGTTAGATGATGAGTCGGTAAGGATTGCCGTCGGACTTCGTTTGGGAACAGACATTGTATACACTCATACCTGCGTCTGCGGAGACGTCGTCGGGCCAGACGGACGCTACGGGCTGTCCTGTATCGTCAGCGCAGGTAGGCGAGCAAGACACCAAGCCCTGAATGAAACCTTCAGTCGAGCTTTACGATCCAGTGGTCTGCCGTGCGTTCTTGAACCCGTCGGGCTAGACAGGGAGGGCGGCAAGAGACCTGACGGGCTGACCTTAACTCCGTTCGAGAGCGGATGCATGCTGGTTTGTGACGCGACAGTTACTGACTCATTAGCCCCTTCAATGGTCAGTGCTGCCGCGGCCCGGGCTAGTCATGCTTCGGCTCTCGCCGAGGCAAACAAAGCTAGAAAGTACCAGAACATCGGGTACCCGTACAAGTTTTATCCCTTTGCTTTCGAGACCCTTGGCGGGCCCGGTCCATCCACTCGAAGTTTGCTACAAAAGGTCGGGAAACGCCTGATTCTAGCCAGCGGAGACAAACGAGCGGGTGATTTTCTCAGACAGCGCCTGTCGCTGGATGTGCAACGGGGCAATGCGGCCTCGGTTCGGGGCACTCTCCAGAAATGGCTGGTCCCTACACTGAACCCCCCGTAACGGTGCACACGTTCGCAGGGACTCAAATGTCATGTTCCCACCCTGAATGATTGATTACATTGAATAAATCACTATATATAATATATATATATATATATATGTATATATATACATATATATAATGATTGATTACAAATACGAATCTTCTAAGCCAGCCGTGTTGAATGCACGATAAAGGGGTGGCAAACGGGTATAGCTGACCCACTGGCTCGCCACAGCACAGAAATAGTTTCGCTCCAAAGGTCAGTCCGGAACGTTGTCACGGCACAGAAGGTCCACGACATCGGGCTAGTCCGCCACCGCCGACAAGTGCGACAGCGCCGACAAAAGCTCAACTTTCTGATAGTGATCCGCGGCCGTCTGTTCGACGGAAAACCCACCCAGGAAACCCACCCCGCTGCAGAACGTGTTTTCCAGACGCTACCTTCGGAGATCGATGGATTGACCGCCGCGATCTCTTAGTCTGTCAATCTCGGCTCTTATTTCTTTGGGGCCACTTGGGGGGGGGGGGGGAGTGTGATCTATGACATATGTCGTCAGCTTAATATTCGCCGCTCGTAGAATCGTTCACGGGATGTTAGTACTGGCCGACGGCCGAGCAACTTTCGAGCAGCTTTTGTAACAGACTAAACGTAGTTTTATGTGACTCGAAGCATACAACACTAGTGCTTCGTTTGATAAAGCAGGTTAACCCGCACTGCCCTTCCAGCCTCCTTTCCACTGAAAAAAAAAACTGCGTTTTTGATGAGTTCATCAACTCCATACTTACTATTGTCTCTATATATATACTGCTAGACAATATTTACTTCGAGTTCTGGTACACCCTCTATATATACGTATATGTATACATCTATTAAAGGTGCATATTGTACAGGCTATCTAATCATTCGACAGACGATCATACATAGACAGCACTGCTGCTGCGGCTATAACGATGATCACGACGGACAAGCTACATTGATAGTGACAATAATAATAATAATATCACACAGCGACAACAACATACCAGCAACAACAACAACAACGACACTAGCGATAAGCAACACACAGCAACAGCAACATATAATAATAATAATAATAATACTAATAATAATAATAATAATAATATTTTTTTTTTGGAACAAGGGTTTATTTTATCAATATGTACACGTATCACAATTATCAATATATTCCTTATATAATATCTACAATATTGCTCATATTATTCTTATTGCTTGAGTGTCGGTGACCACTCAACATCCTCTTGGCGTTGCCTCTCTGTAATTCTAATGACACTCTCTGTCGGAGGAAAGCGGTCGATCTTGGCTCATAATAATAATAATAATAATAATAATAATAATAACAAGCTTTCGGAAGGCGACGTCTCTTCGGCGGCCAGGGTCTTAATCTCAGAAGACACGCTGGCGCAGAAGCCTAGCGAGACGGCTTTGCTCTTGGAGAAGCACCCGCCCGCGCCGTCACCTCTGTCCTGGCCCAGCCCTCCTCAAGTGCCCTTGCCATCAACCACATCAGCCGACAATGTTCGATCTGCCATAAAAACGTTTTCGCGAAGTTCCGCCGCGGGCCTTGATTTCATCAGACCACGGCTTCTTCAAGACCTGCTGTCCCCCGCTTTAGGAGCTGTCGCCGACCGCCTTGCGGCCGCCCTCGCCAAAGTCGTTGATCTTCTTTGCTGGGGCTCGCCGCTCTCCGAATGGCGACCGCTCATCTTTGGGGCCCGACTTTTCGCCCTCAAGAAGAAAGATGGCAGCGTGAGGCCCATCGCATGCTCATCTGCAATCCGGAGGCTAGCGGCAAAAATCGGCATCTTTGAGAACAAAGCAGACATCTCATGTGCTCTTGGTGACCATCAGTTTGGGTTTGCGACACCGGGAGGATGCGAGGCCGCAGTGCATTCGACTCGGTCCTTTTTGGAGTCACGCTCTGAAGCTACCCTTGTGGTCAAGCTTGACTTCAGGAACGCGTTCAACAGTATTCGAAAGGACCATTTGTTGAGCGCGGTGAAAGCTTGGGCCCCGAGCATGTTCCACCAGGTGGAACTTGCTTATAAGGAGCCATCCTGCCTTCTTCTGCCGCACGATGTCATAATGTCGCAGACTGGGGTACAGCAGGGCGACCCGCTGGGCCCGCCGCTGTTCTGCCTGGCAGTCAAAGAGTTAGTTGACTCTCTCGAGTGCCCGCTTAACGTATGGTACTTGGACGACGGTGTACTGGGTGGCGCCGCCGATGCAGTTCTGAGGGACATCCACAGAATCATCGAGTTCGCTGAACGGAGCGGCCTGGTTCTAAACTCTGCGAAGTGTGAGGTCCATGTTGTAGGAGGTGCTGCGGACTTTGAAGTGCTGGAGGCTCTCCCAGGGTGCAAGACTGTCGGCACGGATTTAGAGTTGCTGGGCGTACCTCTCTTCCCGCAAGGAGTTCCGGCTGCTCTCGAGAGGTGGCTGGCCAAGCTAGAAGATGCGATGTCACGCATCCACTTGGTGGGTTCTCATCGAGGCCTCTTTCTTCTGAGATCCTCCTTTTCAGCCCTACGTCTCAACCACTTGTTTCGAGGTGCAGATTGTTCACTGGCTTCCGGACTTCTTGAACGACTTAACGACAGCATGCTGGCTACAGTAGAGGCGTTGCTGAACCTCAGTCTATCCACGGGTGCACGCCAACAAGCTCTACTCCCCGTTCTTTGGGGTGGCCTAGGGTTACCTGATGCGACTGTTTTATCTGAGATAGCTCTGGCATCTTCTCTACACAGGTCTATGCAACAGGCTAGAACCCTCCTCGATTCGGCTGCCCTCACAGACCTAGAAGCCCGATTGGAAACAAGCTACCGTAGAGCAGTTGCCCTGTGCGGCCACGAGCCCGTTGAAGCTGGACACCAGAAAGAATGGTCAACAGCTCTATATGAGCAAAGGGTCGTAGACCTCATTGCGGGATGCACGACGGACGCCGACAAGGCCAGGCTGCGCGCCGTCTCCTCCAAGGGGGCGGGCGCATGGCTACACGCCATTCCCTGTGCCCGGATCGGGACCCTGTTAGATGATGAGTCGGTAAGGATTGCCGTCGGACTTCGTTTGGGAACAGACATTGTATACACTCATACCTGCGTCTGCGGAGACGTCGTCGGGCCAGACGGACGCTACGGGCTGTCCTGTATCGTCAGCGCAGGTAGGCGAGCAAGACACCAAGCCCTGAATGAAACCTTCAGTCGAGCTTTACGATCCAGTGGTCTGCCGTGCGTCCTTGAACCCGTCGGGCTAGACAGGGAGGGCGGCAAGAGACCTGACGGGCTGACCTTAACTCCGTTCGAGAGCGGATGCATGCTGGTTTGTGACGCGACAGTTACTGACTCATTAGCCCCTTCAATGGTCAGTGCTGCCGCGGCCCGGGCTAGTCATGCTTCGGCTCTCGCCGAGGCAAACAAAGCTAGAAAGTACCAGAACATCGGGTACCCGTACAAGTTTTATCCCTTTGCCTTCGAGACCCTTGGCGGGCCCGGTCCATCCACTCGAAGTTTGCTACAAAAGGTCGGGAAACGCCTGATTCTAGCCAGCGGAGACAAACGAGCGGGTGATTTTCTCAGACAGCGCCTGTCGCTGGATGTGCAATGGGGCAATGCGGCCTCGGTTCGGGGCACTCTCCAGAAATGGCTGGTCCCTACACTGAACCCCCCGTAACGGTGCACACGTTCGCAGGGACTCAAATGTCATGTTCCCACCCTGAATGATTGATTACATTGAATAAATCACTATATATATATATATATATGTATATATATACATAATAATAATAATAATAATAATAATAATAATAATAATAATAATAATAATAATAATAATAATAATAATAATAATAATAATAATAATAATAATAATAATAATAATAATAATAATAATAATAATAATAATAATAATAAATAACGCAGTGTTTACTGTGACTTCATTGAGCGCGCGTGGTGAGCACTCTGAACAGGTACCACAGAATGAAACGGGGGGGACGGGGGGGGGGGGGACGGGTGAAGGAGGTGGTGGTGGTGGTCGTGGTAATGGTGGCGATGGCGGTATTACGAGTTGTGGTATTAAGCTGATTTGCATGACATCGCGTCGTCCCTGAATCGCGGGCAGAGACTACTACTACCACTACTATCTACAGGCCACTGACTGACCGACCCAGCAACCAGAATCAGATCGGGCCACCTAGATCGACGACACATAGATACACAAGTAGACATAGATACACGAGACGGCTAGATCTCGAGAGATAGATATATAGATAGATATGTAGATATTCCCCCATAGATAAGGTAGGGGGGAGAGAGAGAAAAAAACAAAGAGAGGAGATAGATAAAAGGGGGGGGGGAGAGCAAAGTAAAGATACACTATGAATGCACCGACTATAGTTGTCTCAATGGACAACGGCGTGACAAAGAACATAAAAACCCAACACTAGAAATAGAGGCGCTCACTCGGTAGTCGGCCCAGCCTAGCGGCGAATCGGCAATTGTAGCAAATACTGCTTCGTTCATTATCTCTAGTTTAATTCTCCCTCTGCATATAAATATACATATGTATGTATGTATGTATATATATATGTGTGTATATACATATATATATATATATATATATATATATATATATATATATATATATATGTATGTATATATATATATATCTATATATCTATATATCTATATATATATATATATATACATGTATATATATATGTATGTATATATATGTATATATATATATATATATGCATGCGTGTCTGCAAAGCCAAACAATAACGCAGAAAAAGAAGTGTCTCTTCTTGTACGGACGCTCTAAAAATCTTAGGGCGAAACCTCTCTGTCCATCTGGTTCAGTCCGCAATGGCACATTAGACATACCGCCGTCTCCGAACGACCAACATATGTGACTCGTTAAGTGACGAGAAAAAGCGGCAAAAAAGGAACGTACGACATCTACGCAATATACGTCACTGCTACAGCTGAAAACAGAGCTCTTCAAAAAGTGTTTGTCTATAACTAGTTATTTTTAAACTATATATATATATACATACATACATTTATGTCGAGGCGAAAATAACCTCCGCACAAGGTCGAGCAGCCCCAGTGTCAAGATAAAGTGGTCAGATGAAGTAATATCGAGAAGACGACTGGATATATATATATATATATATATATATATATATAGCGTAAGGTACATCAGACTTATGCTGATGGGGTCTGCCTGAATCGGATTTTACGTTCTCATCCTCGGCATGCAGAGTTGTGCAGAGTCAGCCGGCCTTTTGACGTTAGCAGCTTGGTTTTTCTCAGGCTGCTTTGACTTTGATATACATGTGTATGCCCAGTGCGCATATATATATATGGGTGAGTGCGTGTGTGTGTGTGTGTGTGAAGGACAGGTGCGTGTTATTTTTTATATTCTTGTATTGTAAACAAAATGTTATTGGGAATCGAACCCGTGCACCGCACACAAATGCACCGCGCCACCTGACGCGACGTGTCCGTTTCATCTATACCAGAAAAACGGCACTTTGGAGGAAGAAGAATATATGTAAATATGTGTGCTCGTAAACACAATGACACGAAACTGACAGAGAGCGCAGAGGGACACGCTGGGTAAAGACAAGCTTCAGGTTGCGCTTGGCAGAACCTAAAGAAGGGTTTTTCAAAACAATTTGTGGTTAGACGATTTGGGCATTTGGTAGTAATGTAAATGTTTGAGTTTCTTCATGCCGCTATCCTCGTTGACCAGCCTCTTCTCAGTTATAATGTTCCTACGGGTAGTATCTCGGCGCTCTCAACGAACACTTCGAGTCAAGGTAGCATCTCAGAGAGCAGATTGTATGCCACGCTTTTCTTCCGGATGCCATTTGTACAAAACGGTATCTAGTGGATGCCTCTCGTCTCTCCCTAAGATTTCGATGCATGAGATGTTCATTTGTCGGCCTTTTTATTATTCAATTAAACAGAATGCCCACACATGATAAGCTTCTTAGTATGGCCACAAAATCTGCAGGAAAAATCCCGTGAGTAGAGCTTATCTTAAAACAGTAGATTAATTGATCGTTGTTTAAGGTTTCCGTCGTAAAAATTATATATAACACGCCACAGTGACAATAATAACAGTAAATAGCATTTAAACGCGCTTATATCAATGAGGCCGCTTGGTCTCACCGTAGCTGGCGCTGCTATATTGTACATCTCCAGGATAATGTTTTATTTATTTCGGTTTCTGCAGCTTAGTTAGAGCGCATGTCGAATTCGCTCCTGAGTCACTGTCTCGAAAAGCAGTCAATATTTTGTGGTTATTACTAATCACCACACAGGGCGATCTAGAGCAATTTTACAGAAATAGTGGTAAGATCGAAAATGCGCCTGCACATAACGTTTTCAATTGGCAGGTAATAGTTTGTCCTGGTTTGCGTTTCATCTGTGAGCCATTTTAGTCTGAAAATTATCTTAATTTTTTTTCAATACAAATATCAGATAAATGGTGCAGCTCATTTATTTGAGCTTTTCACATGTCCTCACATGAGTAACACACGGCCTGCTAGGTCTGAAGACTGCGGTACCTTGCGACTAACTGATGCCATGCATGCTAATAACAACATCGATCTTTCAGAGTTAAAGTGATGCGCTTGACCTAGCCAGCAACACATACGCCGAAAGTTTATGAGGGCTGCACGATACTCTGCTGTGCATGGTATTCTGTCGAGACGACTTAGACTCATCATTCAAAAACGTTCACTTTTTAAATAATGTATATGTCGGTGTCTGAGAACCCTATTGTGAAATAGCTAGCCGACAGGACTTTCTGCACATAACGAAAGCCATCAGCCATTTGATAGCCGCTTGAATTGGACATTTTGGAAATGAGTGATCATAATACTGCCGATGACTTGCGGTCCTAAATGAAACGAAAGCAAAATATTTGTGCCCATTCCAGATGTTGCCATACGTACAGATATTCCGGCACCACGTTGAATGCCAATTTAAGGTTTTAGAAGCATGTTGGAAAGAAGGCTAGGTCCGCGACTTTGCGGGGTTCTCTGATTAGGTGGGCCTTAATCAGTGAACAGCCGGTGTTCTACATCAAGCCCTTTTCACAGCAAGGAGAATCACTAAAACAACAATTTTGTATTGTTTTCAGCGGTCGCCGTTCTACCGCCGCCACACACTGGCCGTGAATTTATTCCACTGTATTCGCCGCCACTTCACAGAATGCGTTGCGTGGCTCGTGGGTTGGACGCTCATTTGAAATCAGCTGTATGAATGTGGTAATGTCCGGAATGAATGAACTCCGCTTCTGGGCGAGTTGATTTAAGATGTGTCTACTAAGCATGGTTTTGATGTCCGGCGTAATAGCAGGCGCACGGAGCTTTTATCGTGCACCCGCCCCGGAAAGTGCTATTGACGACGTCACTTAGAACGCATCTAAATACGGGCGCGGCAAAAGTCACTAACGGGTATTAGATATACATAACCGATGAAGTAGAGCAAGTACGATCAACATTTGAGTTTGTCGAGGCCGGTGGTGGCGCGGGCATTCGCGTGCGCCGCGCGACCGGAGGAGACACATAGGCGCAGCACGGGTTCGAGTCCCATCGTTACACCGATTTGTATTTATAGGGTCCGTGTTACGAAGCAATGCGAAAGAAGTCCCGTTCACGTTAAATGTTGGCTGAGAGAAATGTTTTCGTAGCCTGCATCTAGCATGCAGACATCATGACATGACATGTAAACAGCGGCTAGTTGACTAGTAGTTTAATTCCTACTTAGTTGATGCGACAGCTTATCGGCTAAACAAAGACTTGTAGATCAACGTGTACATCCAGTGTGTTCGATCGGGCCGGTCACTGAGCCTTTCTGCTCTAAGCTATAAACAATCAACTATGAGTAATCGAGTTTGAACAATTGTGCGCTGATGATATGCGATGAGATGAGGACTCCGTTCGGCCAAACCTCGTTCAGATAGCCAATCACAAACGCGTCGGAAATTAGATTAGCGAAACTCCAAGCTAGAACCGACTCCCTTTTCGGAAAAACCTTACTGAGTTTACTGCCGGAAAAGCGATAATAAAAAGGAAACTAATTACAGCATGAGGGTAGGCTTGCCTCTGAGCTTCGGGTTGACTTTTGGTCTGGGACGTGACTGATAAAGACACTCTGGCGGCATTCTATCGAAACGAACTATCTCGGACAGCAAAGCCAGGAGCAGCGGATTGAACGACCAATCATGTATCGGCCGAATGTATCGGAAGTTGGCAAATCTTCTTTTTTTTCTCGTGCACTGCGCGCACGAGACCTAATATCATAGAGCGGCTTTTGATGCTATAGAACCTCATAGCCAGGATGCCATTTTCAGGATGATCCAGAACGGTCTCTCAAGGTGGTAGGTTGATAGAAAAGTCTAATGCCAAGAGGAAGAGCGAGCTGCTCTTCGAGATGCTGCAGCAAGGTGCAGCGTACAGTATTACCGCTATCGTGCAGCACACGCGGTACTGTACGTTCACGACGTGCAGATATAAATAAACTTCTAAATTTGTGTACAAGATTTGGTGCATAAACATTGTATTAAAAAATACGTATAGAATAATAATAATAATAATAATAATAATAATAATAATAATAATAATAATAATAATAATAATAATATTAAATATTTTATTATTATTATTATTATTACGATATATTCCTATTTTACGGATTATGGTATTTACGGATAGGTCATAATGGTAGTAATCAAAACGCTTTGTGCAAGTAGTATTCAGACGCATAGTCCACACTCCGTCGCGCCGTTCGCCTCGTTCGCAGCAGGTATTTGTTTAGGCATCTAATCATTTGGCGGCTGAAACGAGGCAATTTCTGCGGCGTGCTCTTTAAGATGCACCGATGTCGTGCCCTCAGAGTGCCTGCATGCACAAAAAGCAGCAACTGTTGCTCAGCTCTGCCTTGACAACTAACGAACAGCTAACTGATTGGTTGGTAGACATGCGTGAGTACTAAGAACCCTTAGCGAACTATCTGTGTATCGCTAACATAGAACAACAGTACAGCATAACAACCCTTTGACAGTACACAGTCAGCACGCTGTTCGCGCTCAGAGGTAAGACGCTTCTTGCTTTGGTAGTAGTAGTAGTAGTAGTAGTAGGTACGTCGAAGGTAAGAGACTTGCTGCTATTTATGGGCCGCACGCGCCGGTCTCGTGGCCGTATATTCTAACGCCCCAAGCAATAACAAAAAGCCACATACACACACACAATGAATGGGCGCCGTTTCGCGGCCTATGGCAACCTAGAAGAAAGAAGTCAGCAAATCTTACTCGTACAAAGTAAAAAAGTAATGGGCGTGCGTGGGGGAAGGGGGAAGGAAAAGCAGGATAGGAAAGGAAAATAAGGATAGGGAAGGAAAAGAAGGATAGGGAAGGAAAATAAGGATAGGGAACGAAAGGGGCCTGACGGGCCGACTGAGAACAAGCAAAACGCTGAAACCTTTTTTGAGTAAACCCAAAGTGACTTGACTAATGAGAATGGAGCTGTCCTCGCCTCGATAAGCGGGTGCGTCAATGACATACCGCACTTGGCACACACACGCACTTCGCGTACTATGCATGCATACAAACATACATTCATGTATACAAATATATGTACGTGTGTCGATGAGTGTACATATGTATATGAGGCCTCAATTGCTGTATACACGAGCATACAATAGTGCTGTTTTTACTACTAACGCCCCTGTACCAGTATCACCACCACCACAACCACCACCACTACCACTATCATCACCATCACCATCACCATTACCATCACCATCATGATGTCCACCACGGTGGTCAAGCAACCCGCCGAGTTGATGTCTAGCCGATGGCCGTCAAGATACTTACTAGCCGTTTCCCTCCCTGTTCGTCTTATATTTCTCGTCGTCCATTCTCTACTCGTCCCGTGGCTTTTCCTTGCTACTGCTGCCTGGTTGCTGCAAGCAGGGCCTGTCCGCTGCAGGGGACAGAGAGCATAAAACGACGAGAAGGACTGCTGCTGCTGGTGCTGCTGCTGAGTGCGGCCCGACTAGGCCTCCGGGCTATGCAGGATGTCCTGCGGTGGTTCGACCGCTACCAGGACTCTTAGTATTAGTAGTTGTAGTCCTAGTAGTCCTAGAAGATGTAGCGACCGTAGTAAGAGTACAACTTGTTGTTGTTGTTGATGTTGTTGTCGTCGTCGCAACCGTAGCAGCCGTCGAGGCGGAAAACAAACGCGGTAGCGAGAAATCTGTCGTCGCTGGCTAAAGAAGAATGGTTTATGGTTGTTTTTCACCTCTTAAATATACACAATATATATATATATATATATATATATATATATATATATATATATATATATATATAAACACACATATATATACATATATATATATATATACATACATACATATATAATACATACATATATACATATATGTATATATATATATATATAAACATGCATAGATCGTTTGGTAATGATATTGTTTGGCTGGTGCGATGCTAAAGTGGTTCTAATAGTGCTAACGGTAGAGAAACGGTAGAGTAGTTTTTGGAACCGTGGCAATGCCGCCGTGACAGGAGAATACCCGTCACCACCGCCGCTGCCGTCGTTGCCGCTGCCGCTGCCGCAATCCTGGTCATCAGGCGCCATCAGGCCATCGTGACGCCAAGACGATGACGTAAAGTGTGGCGTTCGTGCGTACCTGCCTGCCTACCTGGGTGACATAGCGGGCTGGCTGGCTGGCTGGTAAGAGCGCAACGATGAACGCGCTTCTTCGCGAACAGGGTTCTCTCGGAACCCGAAGAGTTCCGAGAGAACTCTGTTCACGCGGAAGCACGGAACAACACCAGCCAATGGAGAAACGCGGCGAGCTTAGGCTTCTGTAACCAACCAACCAACCAACTAACCGATCATTTGCCTGTCTATCTGTATGTCCGGGCAGATGGTGGTGACAGATGCGACCGCGTGCCAGGCACGCGTTCCGGGTCATCATCTTTGAGCGACTTCGCCATAAGTCAGCTTGTTAGTTAGATAGGTAGAGAGGTACGTATGTATGTAGGTAGGTAGGTAGATAGTTAGTTAGTTAATCAGCACGTCAGTCAATCAAAGTGAAGAAGTAGAACCGCAAACTCTTGAGAAGTGAGTCGAGTTAAGCAGTTTCAGAAAAAGCAGCACGCTCGCTACTCAAACCTGCTTCGTTTCGTTCGCTCGCTAACTCGCTGGTTAGCCAGCGCCATGCGAGCTAGAAGCATACAGCTTGATTCTTTCTGCGCATGGCTCGGAGGAGACACTCTGACGAATAACGGAGCCCGCCCGCCTCCGCCGGTCATTTAGTCCTGTAGCATATCTAGAAGCGGCTGCAAATTACGTTGGCCAGAAAGTAGAATCACGCGCGACGGAACGGAAAAAATCATATACCACTGATGGATTCGAATCGCGTTCGCCCATATATATATATATATATATATATATATATTAAAGGTGTCCACAATTATTCCCTCAGTTAAAAATAACGGCGACCGTGCAAATCCGAATAATTACCGGCCAATTTCTTTAGTGAATTACCTCTCCACAAAAGATTTGAAAACGTGGTTAAGTCCAGATGCGAATGATGGCATCATTAGTTCGATTGATTTCTTTTCGAGGAATCAGATTTCGTAAAGCACGCTCAGCGAAACCTGTTTTCACTCATCTCTATCGTGAAGGTCGTGAATTCTTTCCAAAACAGCCAACTTTGCCATTGCGGTATCTTTTTAAATTTTCAGCCGCCTTCAACTGCCTTCAAATCATTCGTTGTCTTTACATGTGCTCGAAAATCACGCAGTAAAGATAGGTTGTTTTGAATCGCCTTTAGAGAGTGTAAATATCGGGACTCCACAGGAATGAATCTTAGGACTGTTCATGTTTATCATTTTGAGGAGACCGCATCTGGAGGGTTCTGTTAGCCCAACGTCTGTGCTGATGACACGAACTTACTTGTTCGTATTCATCCATCTGCGATGCAGGCTGATGTGGAATATGCTGTTCTTGTGTTTGAAAAATTCGATCTGCTGGTAAATGCAACCAAAACTGGACTCACGTTGTTTCGCCCTGCCAAAAAGACTACGCAGGTTCAAATTCTAAAGCTCAATAAAACGGAAGTGACACTCTTCCCTACAATCAAATAGGTGGACTTAACTTTACATGAGACGCTTAGATGGCATGATTACTTAGATGTTCTTACGCCTAAATGCTATGTGGTAATTTCATCTATTCGGCGTTTACGAGAACTAGGAGTGCCTGTCGAGGGTCCTCTTATGGTATATAAAATGCTATTAGTGCCAATTCTTTGTTATGGTTTCTCTATTTGGGGAGTTCATAGTAGGGGTATAACTTACAAGATAAGAGCTGCTGTTAGACGCGCACCCCGACGTGCAACGAAATAGCAAATTGAACTTATGCTGAGTAAACGGCACAGCACGTTTCCTGCAAGGTTTTATTTCCATGATATTTTTGGTATATGCGTTCGTTTTTGTTTATAACAGCTCGATTGACTTCGGTGATTGCGGCATCTCGGATGATTTATTTCTGTAAGCAGCAGATGTGAGCATTGAAGGCTAATAAAAGTCTGTCTACAGCTAGCCAGACAGAGATGTACTTAGGAATGCATGGCATGTCGCGTCTCGATCCAAAACGCTCTGTTATTTTTTTTTAATAGGATAATAAACTTTATCAACTAACCAAAACATTTAGCATTATATTCGGGTTGTGTGTGTGTGTAGATAGGGCTGGCTGGTTTGTCTCCATCTGTGCGAGCGGAGAGATATCAGGTCGAAAAATGTTCAACCTTTCAGTAGCAAAGCGGCATCGTCAACCGTCATCGACTACTGTATTGTATTGTTACTTTGTCTGCGCGCTGTTTAAATTAAATACCATCAACATTTCACGTGGACACTTGTAAGCAATGAGTAGAGGAGAGCATTACCACTAAACGAAGCTTTGTTCAACGTTCAGCGGCAAAGTATCCCTTCTGCAGGGTTTGCCGACTTGCGCCATATATAAGCAAAAAAAAGGCTACGAAGTCCCTGATTTCCGAATGGCCGAATTTCGACGTAACAAGATTGACAAATAAAGTCAGCGGGGATTGCAGACGGCAACAAAACGCACCGCTCGGAATAACTCGATATCGCCAGCCTCGCGCTGGTATATATATATAGATGGTTCATGTACTTCTAATCAAGACCGTGCTCGATTTCTAAATGTCTATATCTTTAATGCATTTTTGCTGGCGAAGCAAATTCTTTAAAAAAAATATATATATATATATATGTATATACACAAACATACATATTTATCTATATACATACATACCTAGATAGTAAATGTGAGCGGTGAATAGACGCGTTCAGTGCCCGCGTACACACAGGGGCCTAGGAAGGCACCCCAAGTAAAGTGCTGCAAGGTCAACAATAGTCGGGTAAACAGTCTTCATACACAAGAGCGTACACATAGATATACACACCTACATAGAGCTACAACCACATAGCGGTGTGAACGAATTCACAGTCCCTGAAAGCGCACTGCGTCAATAAGGCCCGTTGGCAAATATGGCAGCCTCGAGCTTTCTTTCTTTTGGCACCATCTATATATATATATATAGCTCATACTGTTCTCACTTTTTATGTGTTCGAACAGGCTAAATAACGAAGGCCTGTCACAGTTTAAAGTGCTCCCGTAAATACACATGAATAACGACTTCCGTAAAATAAAAGCACAGGCGTATATTCTCACACGAGAAGCGTGTTTGCGTTGAACATAAAATAAACGCTAACGGACGAGTAACTCCAGGTGTCATCTCTCTATTGAACTGCATATCATATATATATATATATATATATATATATATATATATATATATATATATATATATATATATATATATATATATATATAATATATATATATATATATATATATATATAGTATCAGTGCTCATCATTATTATCATTATGTTATCCATTGAAACATTTGGAGCCTAACGGTTCTAACGCTCTAAACGTGTGGAGTTTTCGTCAGATGTCGAGCCCTAGGCGCTGTCAAAATAATGATGCCGAACGCTTGTCGCCAGACTTGAGGTTAAGAAGTAATAGTGATAATAAGGGTTGAAATGGTAATGCAACATATTTTCTTCTTGAGACATCTCTGTGCTCCCCGTTTCTTTGTCAGATCCTGGTCGATGATAACCCACTCCGGCATTCATTTAGTCTGAATTGGAAACCATGAAAACATAATTTAAGAGTGGCCGGTCTAGGTCTTGCACCCAGGACCTCCCAAGGCGATGGCTTTGCCGCGAAGCCACCTTGCTCGATGGCGATTCCCGATGTTGTCAATTTAAATGGTGCCTTTGGCCCGGAATACCTTATGTTTCAAAAGCAAACGGATAAAACTGTACTTTTTTGTAGATTCGTCTCCCTAGTTCGTTGAGATTATTTACACGTTCCTTGTAAGTTTCGAACGGGTATCTAGGCTACCGTAAATTACCAAAATGCAAAATGTTCCTTGTTATAATAATATTCTCTCTTGCTTTCTTTCTATCTTTCTCTCTCATTATCCTTCTACTATCGCTGTTCTTTGTCAATCTGGTGTGAATTAACTAATGTATAGGAGTCAATTTAGCCACAGTAGTTAGTGTTTGTAGTACTAAATAGGACTGTAGTAAAAAAAACAGGGTCAGATCCACTAATCTGCAAACAAACTCAAAATTTGACCGCCAACATGGTCCAGCAGAAGGGCAATGTTCTCCGACCCGAATCAGCAGCCTTCATCTTGTTTTATGTGATTTGAGTCGAACTTCTCAATGCTCACTTACAATATCACGGCGAAAGAGAACAAAGAAAACGGACTGAATAAATCAATAAGTGAGACATTAGTAATAGTTAAATATAGATTAACTCAAAAAACGACGACGACAACAACAAGGACAACAGCATCAACAACAACAGGACGTCATTAAGAGCGTTGAATGAAACGTTGAACGTTAACAGCAGCAATAAAAACAAAACAAGCAAATAACCAGGTGGGCATTCGTGTTTGTCGCCTCATGCTAAACCTTCAGAGACTGACTCTAAGTCGAACTTCGAACAAAAGTATCGTTACCCTGCTAGAAACATTTGTTGCTGGATGGTTTAGGTCAGTTCCTGAGTTTCTTGCTGCGAGCAGTCTGTCGGGAATAGTCCTTTTCACTGTGTGGGAACCTAGTTCTGCTTTCTCTGCAGCCGCAGAGAATCGGCCGCGATCTGCCCGCTGGACTGTTTGTAGACTGACACTAAGGAGATCTCCAATCCCAGCGTAGGTCCGTTCGGCGCGGAGGGCACGGACAATAGTTGCTTTTTCTCATAATCTCACAATGATGATGATGCATAATTTTCTACCAGACTTAGCACGTATCCTAGTTCTACTGAGCATGAGCTTTTTTCAACGCTACCCATTAACCGAAGGAGCAAAAAAAATCCTTTCGGGGCTGACTCTCAGCCAAGATTTAACGTCCATAGGACTGCTTTTCGCATTGCTTCATAGACGGACCCCATAAATACAAATGTGCAACGGTGGGGGCGCGAACCCGCGCACCTTTGTGTCTCCTCCGGTCGCGAGGCGCAGACGCATGCCACCACGCTACCGGGCTCGACCAACCGAAGGAGCACCATATATATATATATATATATGTATATACAACATGTTAATCCGTGTGATGCAAAAATACCAACAATTACGTGCTCCGTCTTCTCCAGTTTGAGAGAGTGGCAGGTCTCAGCACTGTCAAAGTGCAATGGCAAGGCCTCCTCCTGGGGTCCTTTTCCTTTGCAGCCCACGAATTTCATCACGTTCGGGACAACGCCGAGGGCTTCCATAAACCACAGGACGAATTTCGATGCTGAAGTAAATGTGATAAATATCACGCCGCGGTACGTCCGGCAGTTCGGTCCATAGCAGAACTAGCAAAACGCTAGATTGATTGTTGTGTCAAAACACTATGATGTAACATAAATACACTTACCCAGCCCGGAAGTTAATAAAATAGATAATAAAAAAACATATGTTTGCTTACCGCTCGAGAAAAGACAGAGAGAGCGAGAGAAGATGGGCACTATACTCGAGCGAAACGGCGTGATCGGGCTAGAGGTTAACAAGACTACACAAAGTGGAGGCTACGCTTTGTTGGAAACCATGATAGAAAGAACCAAAGTAAAACTAAGTCGCCGATTACGCTCGCTATCTTGGCAATATGCGTTTTGCATGAGTTGATTGTGATATCACAATGCGTGTGTTCTAAATGTATGTGTTTTTTTTTGGTATTTTTATTGGACGCTCGAAGTGCGCCATGAGAGTGGCACCGTTTACCGGTACATGCTTGTTATTCATTTTTCATTTCGGCAAGCAGAGGAACATGATTTTCCGAGACGTAGAAACCAAGACGTCTAAGACGCGCACACACTTGTGACACCACTGGGCACGTTGTAAATCAAAGCATTTACGCTGAATTTCTGTAGATTCATGGCTGTCTTTCTGGATTTTGCAGAACACCCTATTTATATTTAGGAATATATATATATATATATATATATATATATATATATATACATATATCCATATGTATCTCTCTTTCTCTATCTCTCTCTCTCTCTCTCTCTCTATATATATATATATATATATAATATCTCTTAGCACCCGCAGCAGAATGAGTTTCAGCAAATTCTCCCCGGAGTAGCCCGCTTAACCGATGCAAACTCTCGCTCTCTGACTGAAATGGTTGAAAAACGTAACTAATACATTTCGATTGACGTCGAACATAGATCACATATGCTCAGGTCTTTTGATTTGTTCGGCTGAAATACATGTTTATTATTTGGCATCGACATATGTATATATATATATATATATATATATATATTATCATCATCATCAGGCTGTTTTATTGACATGCACTTTTACAGGCAATCTCTCACAATTTATGTCAAAGTCATATTTCATTAAAAATACCTATCGTTAGATCACCTGCATCTGTTAAGTGTAATCACAATATTATATACACACACAAACCTATATAATCTAATCTTGCACAATGTCGACATTTTATATATATATATATATATTTATATATTTGTATATATATATATATATATATATATATATATATGTCTCGCATACGTATACATGTTTTATATGCGTACATCTATGTATTTAAGTAAGTATAGGTGCTATGCTGTAATCGCGCATGTACATACATGCTCGTGTGAGGTGGTGTGTCATTTGTTACCTCGTACGACAAGCGACAACGACGACGACCGAACGCCTCGATCGCCTGCCTACATATACATATGTACATATATGTTCAACTTCAGCAACGAAACAACATGACAGACGGCTGGCGATGAGCCAAGCCGTTTGTCCGGCAGCTGAGCGCGTTCTCTCTCTTAATCTCGTATCGAAATCGTATCGAACGCCCATGCATGGGTCGTCTGTATGTGCGTGTGAGCAGCGAGGCAGCGAGTAAGGGCGTGAGTGAAGGATACTACTGTATGGCTTAGCTAGCGCGCGTGTATGTGGACGTATCTTTAATCGGCTGATCGGTCGAAAATTTGTTTTGTATATTATATGTCGTCGAAAACGCTTGCTTGACGCAGTCGATCGCCGTTTGGATCGCTGGCAGTGATTTTTTCTGAGATCGAATATAGCGCCAAAGCCTGCTGCTGCTGCTGCCAAAGTTGTTGCGACGTGTATGTAGGCACCCCGAGGTGAGGCACGCCTCTTTTCCGTTTTGTTACTTTTCCACGCACACCCGCCTCAATCATTGTGTCGGTGTTCAGCGTTTATTATCACGGCCAATATAAGACAAAGAACCGAAACCGAAAAAAAACGAACACACAGATTTGCGCGCGCAGCAAACAGACGGTTCTGGCGGCGGGAAAAAAGCAACTGTAAAAATACTGAATAAGAAATTATAATCGTTGATGTTACACATGATCGAACTAATGACGCATCTATCGATATGTCGATTTTGTTCAGCGCACGTACACCAGTCAGCAGTCGCTGAATGGATCGGAACGCTTCGGAATGTTAAATCCGCAAGTGAAATAAAACATATACATAAACGCCTCTCGTGGTGCGGTTTCCTCTTTACTTCTTCGTCTGTTCTTCTTTAACCTCACGAATATTTGCGGTTTACGTATCGTCGGCTGCTGCTGCTGATGCTAACTAATAACAATATTATCGCTTGATTAGTTATATAGGCACTACTGCTACTGTAGGTGTATAGCGTACGACGCCTATATATATGTGTATATATATATATATATATATATATGGCGCACGTGCAGTAAACGGGTAGCTCTGGGAAAAACAACAAGAATTACAAAATCATATGTATATACAGGTTGTTGCAGAACATTTTCATAATAGATATAGGGAGTTGTAGAGCTCGTTAAAGCAAATATTTTTTCCAATGGAACATTGTCTCTGAGAAGTCTTGTTTCGGAGTGAGAGTAAAATTATGACAATTTGTGACACTAGTGTTTTTGTTTGACATAGGAGCATAAAATGTGCTGTTGCGAGACAACCAGTCCTTCTATACAGAAACTAAACACACTGTCGTGTGCCTGAGAAAATTCTGCTTTCTCCGAAGGACATATAAAAGAGCATATAAGGCCGGTCAGAAGATGCGGTACGTTCGTTTAGAAGATAATTCGTCAAAAATGAAGTTCAATATTAGCTTTCACGCCAAATACCTTAAAATCATAACCCGACGATTACCCACAGCGTTCGGCAAGTACGCGTATTCGGCAAATGCGCGTTTCATGACGATAATTTTGGTACCAAACGTATGGCAATGCGAGCTGTGGTTGTGGAGTGATGACGATTTTTCGGCGAACATGTCGAGATAGAGTGCATGAAAAATATCGCGCTGCGGCTGTCCGCGACACGTCGGCGGTAGTAAACGTCGCTACACAGTCATTTTACATGCACATACTCTTGACATCCCACCGAAAAAAATTAATTACTCCCTTTTTTCTGTCTAGGAAGACTGGTTGTCTTGCAACAGCACATTTTGTACTCCTATGTCGGGCAAAAACACTAGTGTCACAAATTGTCGTAATTTCACTCTCACTCCGAAACAAGAGTTCCCAGAGACCATGTTCCATTGGAAAAAATATTTGCTTTAACGAGCTCTACAATTCCCTATATCTATTATGAGAAATTTCTGCAACGCCCTGTATATATATATATATATATATATATATATATATATATATATATATATATATATATATATATATATATATATATATATATATATATATATATATAAGTATATATATTTAGTTAAAAAGCGTTCATGTCAACAAACATGGAATTTAGCGCATTGCTGCCGGCCAAATTAGTATGACCGTGGGGAAAGGATATAAGAGCAATGCAAGGCTTTTGTTGCTAAAGATTGTCCCCAACAACACCAGACTGTACGAACGATCCTAGAAATTCCCACAGCACAAAGCAAGCAAGATCAGCGGCGAACAACATAAACGGAGCGTTATTGAGTACTGCCAGGTGGTGACACTTTGTTCAATCTCTCGACGGTCCTCTTCGCTTTGTTCTAGCATAAAGCAAATCAAGACATTTTAAAGAAGAGAGAGGGCATGGAAAACTGGGGTAGCGTGGCTACCCCTCGTTAAGTAAACAGTGGATTGAGTTTTGACTAGCGTGAGAGACAGTGGATTGAGAACTGACTTTCCGCGCACATTACTAAGGCCCAACGTAATGATCAGGCCGTCTACGAGGGTCATTTGGAGATGCGTCAAACTGAGATGTTTTTTTTTTTCGGTTATAGATTTGATGGGTATAATTCTGCACATAAGCGCCGATAAAACCAGAGCGGCCCAAGCCATATCAAGCCATCCGTCGTATCCATCTACAACATTAGTTGCATCAACACGGTTCGCTTGGTGCTCTATTCGACACAGCATTCAAATGTATGCCTGCCAATGCACGATATCAATCTGCGGCCGCCAGCTTAGCATATCGAATACAATGTCAATTGTCCATATCCGTCGTCCGCGCTCATAGAAAGGCGTACTACTTACGGGTCACTCTTACCGATTATTGGCCGTAAATCTGGCTTTTTCTGGCCAGCTTTTGCTTTCTCGCTGACCTTCTTTTTTCCCCATTTTATCCGCTCGGTAAGCTTTCTGTCTGACATATGTACATATGTCATATTGTAATGATATAGTCGGAACATATGTTATCCACACATATGCTGTATATTGTAATGGTATAATCGGAATACATGGTATCCATCCGTATGTTGTACACTGTAATGGTATAATCGGGATACATGTTATCCATACATATGTTGTATATTGTAATGGTATAATCGGAATATACGTTATCAGTACATGCATGTTATATATTGTTCACCATTCCAATTTTCCCCATTTCACTCGCCGCCATCTCTTCTCTCGTCTTTCGCTACTATTGTAATGTACAAAATGTTTTTCTGTTAGGCATCGATTTGCTGTGTGCTCTCAGTGAGAAGTTAAATAGTAATGACGGAAGGGGTGGCGAAGGTCGTTGGACAAATTGTATCGCCATGGATGCGCAGGCATCTTACGTATTCTACGTAGGCGACATCTTCTCCCGGGCTTTGATCCATTTTTTGCTTCGGCTGCCGCTCATCGCACACCAACACTACATAAACCAGAAATTTAAAAAAAACACTACAAGACCGAGACATACGGTCAGCTATGTCGCCGCTATCCGAAACGATTATCATTGTTCATTATTTCATTGAGCACGCAGAAGCATTATTTCATTGTTCACCCAAAACTCGCAAAAAAGAAGATGTCGTCGCGCTGTTCTGCAACACCACCTTCCGAAACGCTAGCCATGCGCGAAGAAATGCTCTAGCGCCCTATATATATATATATATATATATATATATAGGCGAGCACTGCCGAGTGTGCAAACGTATTGTAAATGATTAATAAATCATCACAATATTTTATATATATATATATATATATATATATATATATATATATATATACATATGTATGTATATATATATATATATATAAATGTTTAGGACCAATAAGGCACATTCCAGCAAAGCCCTTCTATTCTGACGGCCATTTGTCTTCCTTAAACATAGGCAACGCAAAGCGCAGCAGTAGAATTGGCCGATTAGCTGGCGATTTAGATTGGCTAAGCGTTTCAGAACGAAGGGCCGAAATACTTGCTGCTGTCTCCGTCGCCAACTACAACAGCAACAACAACAACACCAGCAACAACAACAACAAACAGAACTCTACTGCCACCAGCAACAGTAGAAAGGCTAACAACAATGATGTCAACAACACTGGCAGGTCGAACGAGAGCGTCAGCAGCAACAACAGCAGCAATCCCAAAAACAATAACAACGAAAATAAGAACGCCAGAACGCGCAGAAATCACAATGACAGCCAGAACAAGATCGTCAATAACAGCTACAACAAAAACCACAGCAACGACAAAAAACAATTGTCAATAACGCTCACGCCGAGCCAGCAACAAAACGGGTGGGGAAAGATGTCGGGGGGGGGGGGGGGGGCGAAGATTTACTAATGGTGGTGGGGCAGCACCTCGAAGCTGACAGAAGTCTGCTAGTCAATGTACCGCCAGTGCGTCTTGGTACACGATTTTTCTTTGCAGTTCTACAAAGTGCAAATTGAGCTGCCACAAGTTTGTAGAAGACAGCAAAAATAACAAATTGCTTTTGGCGGAGAACAGACGTTTGGTGCTACGCCTTCATGATACGCATTTATATATATATATATATATATATATATACATGTATTTATTTATATATATATATATATATATTATCAGTTGTGCAACAATTTCTTTTGTGGCTGCGGAGAGAATTCGGTAAATCTCATGGCTATACCCATCCGCAGAGTAATCGGCTACGAGTACAACCTCGTCACGTCGTGCACCGCTGTGACAATATGTGCCCACTAAAAACGCGTATTCTATCAGTATGAAAAACAGATTGAGTTTATTTTTGATTGATATGCATTTTTAAAGAAATTCAGTACACGCGGTGCAGAATCTCTATATGTGCCAACTAGAGAGAGAGCAAAAGGCAACTAAAAGAACAAGAAGAGAAAATCACTACGCTCATAGTTGACATCATCATGGCCAACAGCGCTCTTTCGAGAGCACATATTACTGCTGACACTAGATCGAGTTTTGATGTTGCGTCCTGTTTTATATCACGTCAAGCAACTAGCTAGACTATGCGAGAACTTGTCGAACTACTCTCGATTTATTCTAGATATGCAGGTAGCAACAAATGAAAGTATACCTCGTAAGTATCGTAGTCGTCGTAGTGGTAGCAGTGATAGTACTAGTAGGGCAGTAGTAGTAAAAGTAATCAGCTGCGTCAGCGGCTCTACAATAAACTGTAGCGGCACTCCTGAATCCTGAACAGGAACGGCCCCTAAAAGTGAACAAAACCTAAAAGGGCATATTGCCTTTTCCAGTGAAACAAACTACCTGGGCGCAATATTCGATACCGGCCTGGCCAGTATTCAATTGGCGTGTGCACTATGCAGCTGCTGAGGTCACCGAAGCAAACACAGACTGCTCTTGTTGTTACATGGAGGCACATAATTTTCCTTCAGAGTAATAAACCTTTAGGAAATCCTGGCATCGTGTTGCTGCCAAGCTCCGCGATCAGTATGCAACCTCTATAACTAAGAAGAGGAAGAAGTCAACAAAGAGGTCATGATCTTGAAATGTGCACCGTGTAAGTGGCGTAACTTCCGCGGTGCTAACTGACGTGACTTCCGCAGCTCCTTGAACAGGACGTGCTAACAAATTGCACAAATGCACTCCTGAATAATAAATACGACACGGTTTAATGTTGAAACATCATAAGCAACTTTGCCGCAATCATCTTAGTACAGTGCTGCACATACTTGGTACAGATCTTAATGTCTGGCCACATAATACTAATGTAGAACCAGGAGTTGTAGTAATGTTACGAACGTTCGCTTTGTGGCATCAGGAGCACTATACAAGCCACTGACTGCCACACCGATAGCGCAACGAGTAATGCTAACAACATCTGTTTGCCTTTTCTTTTTTGCCTTCATTGTACTAGAGGAAATTTAATACTACCTTAACATTATTTCCATCTAGGTCCCATTTTCATACCGAAAGTTTCAGGTGGGGCTGCGCTTTTTCCCATTCCTTAGAATTAGTTAATATTGTGCTGAATGACATGCTGGAAAATCAGTTCAGATCAAAATGAAGAGGTAAACGTTTTGTCATCAATCAACATCTTTATCATAACTGGGCGAGTCTGTTACAGTAGAACAACCACCTTACTGGGGCATCATCTCTTTCGTCTTGGTAAGGTCTACCTCGAGGCCAACTGAGGTCTAGGGGATCGTACAATGTGGTAAACACCTTTAAGTGAAGCGACTCCACCTGAAAATCACGAGATCATGAACGCAAAAAAGCAGATCTGTCTGAGGATGCCCCAGCAGGCTGGCAGAGCTACTCCATCCCCGAGGTCCCGAGTAGAACTTAAGTGGCCGAGTCCTGCACTTAAATCTCGTCCCAGGATTGTTAACACCTCACAGTTCAGTAGATGAATCCACCATGCTATCTGGAAGACTGTTATAAAATCTTCTAGGATATTATGTGTCTTCACCCCAATACGTGTTATCTCTCTGCGCTCCACGAGAGTTACGAGTTGTAGAAAAGTTGATGTAGAAGTCCCAGTATACTAATGCGGCATGCATGCGTTAAATGTCGATGGACAGCTTCGTCGAAAAAAGCCGCCAACTCGTTTGTCACACGAGCACACTTTCAGCTGGAATCCGATTATTACGACTAATTGCGTCGTAAGAAAGCCCGAGCCTTACATCGTTACAAACGCAGGCGGGTAAAACCGAAAGTTAAGTGCTAAGTATGAGCTTTTACAGACTTTAGCCTACTCCACAAATTCAGCGACACGTCGAGGGCGGTTAGTCGAGTCACTGACTATCGGGGGTTTAGTGGGTGTGTGACTGTTCCGTCCCAGAGCATTCCATTTCTTGAGCATAAACCAAATCTACGGGTCTATATCCAACCAAACTCAAACGATGCAATGTAGACGACGCACACGGCCTTTTTGGGTTTTCAAACTGTTCGAGATCATCCGAATATACGCAAGAAATTCGATGCGTTTCCGAGTTTAATATAACATTCAACAAAGCGGCGACGCGTTGAAATCAAGTCCATATGTACTTGAAAAAGTGCATACAGAACACGATAAGGTGTGCAGCCACAGCATACATGATATCACAACACAGGCGGCCCCGTGTAACACCGAGACGTAAGACACAGCAAATGAGAGCATTGCAAAACCTGATAACCGGAGTGCAACGCAGTTTCACTGCATCAGAACAAATAAATCCGACGCCTTAAAACCTGACACACGACATTCTTTCGCTTGCCAAACAGAATCCTGATGACTTGGAAAAACTAAACAAAATATATCCGCTGAGACCATGTATACATACAACTTGACAAATATTACTTAATATATATATATATATATATATACATAACTTTACCTTAAGTACTGGTGATTATGGTCAAGTCACCCGCAGCCGGTGCACACACCCAGTAATGCTTGCGACCGACCTGGAGCCACATATCAGACGCTATCAGACAAGTGTCCTGTACTCCTCTAAGTAGCCGTTCAAGGTTGCTTGGCACGTTTTTAAAAGCTGGGCATGTACATATATGCACATCACAATCAGTGTATTCACTGATATGCACACACTCTAACACATACACAGCACATATATATAGCAATGTAAGTACACCAAAGCCTCGAAGGCAGCCACTACGAATCAGTGGCTGGCAGGCATTACGAGCAGCATCACATAGTGTACGTCATTATGTACGCCTTGCGTCATCCCGCCTAGAGTTTGTTTGACGTTTCACGCTTCGATTTCGAGGGCGAGCGAGGTGCTCAGTGGTTTCGGTGTTGGTTTCACGTAGTGAGCACATCTATCCGATCACATATATCCTGGCTGGGGTCGCCTGCCGCCGTCGAATCACCTCTATAATCGAAACACCAACACCCTCACACACACACTCACACTCACACTACACTATGCTGCCATCCAGGCTGGGTGGGCGTTGTTTAGTAATGTCTAGCTAATTAATTACCGGCAATTAACAGTACTTACTGCCATGGGGTTGATCAGTGGAGATCCTAATGCTAGTCGACGACGCGCTAAGAGCACAATCACTGCACCTACGAGATCGAAATCAAACACAGTTGTCGTACGGTACACGGCGTTAGCACGACAAACACCTTTAGCACGGCTGACTATCCGCGGTAGCGTAGTAGTGGTGGGAATATCCACAACTTGACACGCGTCTCGTTGTTGCTGTTGTTACTGTTGTTGCTAGTATTATTAACTAATACTATTATTACTATAAGTTATACTACTACTACTACTACTACTACTACTACTACTACTATTTCTATGATTGCGACATGTTGGAACGTTATCGGTGCGACCGTTGGTTACCGTCTGACGGTAACTAACTGTTGCTATTCCTGGGTCCGTCTTCGACGTGCAGTGTAGAGAGGAAAAAAAACGATTGGCAAGGGAACGACTCTACTATTTGCACTGTCAGGCAGACAGAGGACTCTAACGACAATGTAGCTACGAGTCGGATCGGGCTGCTAATAGTCAAATGATTTGTAAACTAGATTAGCAAAAGTAATCATATTTAAGAATAAGAACAATAGTGCCAATGAAAAAAAGGTATGATGAACGATATAAAGTACAGCGACAACGAGAATGGCAATGCCGAGGACATTGGCCGCGTGGTGGTTGCGGTGGCTGCAGCTTGGAGAACTATGCAACCACTGTGCCACTGTGTGATTTGTGTTGCGAAAAGCAGATTCAGTCGTCGACAGTCGACAACACGTTGTTGTCAGTGTTGTTGATGCTGCTACTGTTGTATAGTTGTTGTAGTTGATTGGTCGTGGTGGTGGTGTTGATGTTGTTGTGTTACTGTTGTTGCTGTTGTTGTTGTGACCGTTGCTAATATTGTTGTTGCTACTGTTGCTGATGTTGTCGTCGTTGTTGTTGTTGTTACTGTTCCTGATGTTGTTGTTGTTGTTGTTACTGTTCCTGATGCTGTTGTCGTTGTTGTTACTGTTGCTGATGCTGTTGTTGTTGTTATTGTTGCTGATATTGTGACGATCGAGTGCAACAACGGCAGCGACGTGTTGTCGCCGTTATTGTTGTTGTTGTTGTTGCTGATGTGCTTTGTTGTGTTGTGTGCTATTGTCTTTGTTGTTGTTGTTGTGATGTGCTTTGTTGTTGTTGTTTGTTGTTGTTGTTGCTGATGTGCTTTGTTGTTGTTGTCGTCGTCGTCGTTATTGTTGTTCTTTCGTCGTCGTCATTGTGATCTAAAAGGAGGTGAGTAGCGCACCGTCGTTGTCGCCGCTTCACATCGATAGATGCAACTCAACTGATGAGGTGCGCGAACACCGTGCCGCCAACACCATCTCCACCACTAACACCAACACACCGCAGGGCGCCGCCGACCACCGCCGGGCCAGCTGGCGCTGATCTTGTTGCTGGCACACTGGCGTCACCGCTTACCGACTCGCGCTTTGATTGGCGAGGACAACGCGCGCTTTTTCTCTCTCACTTTCGCTGTCTAACTGTCCGCTGTCTCGGCTCTGTCTCCTATATAATAATATTAATAATGATAATAAAGATGATAATAATAATACAATTGTGGGGTATGAACGTTATGCCATTTTATCCTGTTTTGGTCGATTATTATTATTATTATTATTATTATTATTTAATATTATTATTTTATTATTATTATTATTATTATTATTATTATTACTATTATTATTGTTAATATTCATTCACTATTATTATTATTGTTGTTTACTTATTCACTTACCCAAATTGAATACATACTCACGTACGCACGTACTTATTACGGGTTTTCGACATCTTTTAAACTGGCAACTGTCTACAGCAACACAGCTGCTGCCGCTGCCGTTCCAGATCAGCACGGTCGTATCAAGGTAGAGAGAGCGAGGGAGAGACAGAGAGGGGGGAAGAAAGTAAAACATAATAGAGAAGAGAAAGAAAGAGACAAGAAGGAGATGATAATGGAAAAGGAGGAGACATAGATACGGAGAAGGCGAAAATGATGAAAAGAGAGAAAGAGAAACAGACAAACAGAAAGGAAGCAAAGTGAAAAAAAAAAACAAGAGTGTCTATCCTATGTTTGAACTATGAGCAATTTTCCTAACGTTACTGCCACGATCGAGCACGGCGCACCAACAAAAGGTGATCCAAAACAAACAAAATCATTTAGTAAAACATAGTCCCACCGTGTGGTGTGCACGAGCTGCAAGATCTCAACTTATCTCGGGTTGGATTGTCGGGGCAGATCTGTAATTTTGCTGCTAGTTTTTGTTTTCTTTTGTCGCCGTTCTTCGCTCTTATCATGGTGGTTAGTGGTGACGCGCTCACGCATCGCTCGAACTAACAGAGCGACGTGTGCGTCGTCGTTGTTGTTGTTACTATTATAATTACTATTAGTAGTATTACAATTGTTACTATTTCGTTACCAATGTGCTGCCAACCGGTAAATGAACAGATTGCGTTCCTTATATATATAAATATATATATATATATATATATATATATATATATATATATATATATATATATACATATATATGATATATATATATATATATATATATATATATACATATATATTATATATATATTATATATATATATATATAATATATATAATCTATATATATATATTATATATATATATATGAGGATATACATCAGTTCTTCTAGGTCTCTGCCTCTCGCCAACGTGTTACAAATCATAGTCGCGTTGCCGCGCTGAGGCGCTTCCGAGGCAATACGGTGCTGCTCCTTCAGGAACGCTGTCAGAATCATTCTTGTTTCTGTTCGACTTCTCCATGATCTGTCTGGCCGACCGATTGTCCATTACGTTACGGCCATGGCCTCCCGTCCCCACACGCCACGTGATGCCTCATCGATGAACGGACTGTTGGCGCTCGTTCTTCAGAGCTTCCTTATAACGAATAATGTGCGTCTCCGCTTTTTAACTCTATAGTTATTATTAATTTTACGGTGGCCTCGGCAACGGTAGCTCATCTTTTCATCCGGCATTACGCCAACAATCGTTAACTACTGCTGCTACCTTTAGAAATAATATTGCAGTTAACACCGAAGACAATTAATACATAATTGTAGACATGTGGTACGATTGTTGCTCTCCGCTTGTTCTGTAATCCAATAATGTTTTACATATATAAATATATATATATATATATATATATATACATCTCGCTGTAACACTTAAATGTCATTTTAATAAATGTTTTAAGTTATTGTGTATATAGATATATACACGGTCCAGCTTTGGTATATATATATATATATATAGTTCCTTTTATTTATAAAAAAATAACAGTAAATTCATAAATTATTCAATTGTAGAATTACAGGGAAATGTGATTAACTCACCTCACAATTGTGAATCTGTATATATATATATATATATATATATATATATATATATATATACAGGGTGTTCCTATTTGTGTGTCCAAAACGCTAGGGTATGGTCAAACTCGGTGAGAAAATCATTTTTGCCAATGGGTGGAAGCCGGGAAAACGTTTTGTTTAGGAGTGAGGATGAAATTTATAAAAACAGTTATTCTGCCTTTTTTCTTCTACATAGTTGTGCAAAATCTACGTTTGCGGGAGAACCAGTCAACGCACAAAGGAACCGATCATACCGGCGTGTTTTGGCGGAAAATTCTGCACAATAAAGTATACATTACTAGCTTGCGTAGCAAAAAGCGAATAGCCAGATTAAGGAAAGTCATAAAAAGTCGAAATGTTACGTTAACGCTTTTTGTGCAACGTCGTAATTTTTTTCCATTACGACCAAAAATGCACGTCCAAAAGACTACTCTCAGGCAATAGCAGATTTAATGGCCACTACATTCGTACCAAAGTGATGGTGCTGCGTTACGTAGTTGCCAAGTGACTAAGCTTTTTCGACAGTCATAGTTGTTATGTTTCACGTTGAAGTTTTCACGTTCAGAACCGTAGCATTTTGCCAAGACCATTTTCCGCCCCCCTTTCCATTAGACATGAGTACCAACATAAACGCCACAAAAAATCGAAATTCGAATATACGTAACCCGCGAAAATTCAAAAGTCGCGATACTTATTTTTGACACACCTCGTATATATATATATATATGAATATATAAATATATATGCGCATCGTTGTAATAAAAGTACATGTATAGTGGTAGTAGTTGTGGGTGTACTGTATGCAGATGTTGACGGCTGTATGCAGCTACCGATAGAGTAAAGCGGCGGCATAGAGAGCATAACGCTAACTATGACATGCGTTACAGCTGCTTATTTCGCGGCGGGCCGTTCAGAGAACGACCCGACGAATGCCGCTAACCAGCTAGTTTAACAACAGCACTAAAACGGTGAACCGAAACCGACGTGGACCGATGAGAAGGCCGACGTCGAGAGGAGAAAGCGGGATAAATACAGTGAGAGAGATAGAGGGGAGTGTGTTGAAAGGGAGAGTGGGAGAGGGAGAGAGAGAGAAATATGTATGTACAAAAAAAAAGGTGTACTCTGCTTGTCTCATCGTCTACGATGTACATCCGCGCATAGTTGTTTAACCATGACGAAACAGAAAAGTAATTACTTTTTGGAAGGTGGAACCAATTGCTTGCGCTAAGGCAGGTGAATAGGTTGCGTGCTTCACCAGCCGGCTTGACTCCAGATACGACGGCAACAACGAATGCCTCAGGTTCTTCAGACCTGTGGGCTGGCGTATGGTGGATGCCATGGTGGAAGAACCACCGTCTACGAGAAGATTCGTTTGCAGGCCATCCTGTTGAGCGCAGTGGTAGGCAACTTTTGGTAGGCATTCTGTACTTTGCACCAATATTGTTCGTCACGGTACCGTCTTCTCCAAGGACGGTACCGTGACAAACTCTCCTCTCTTCGTCCAAACTGTGGCAATTTCACTCCTCGAGCAAAAGGTAGCGGCCATCTCCGCGTTGCCAACCGACTGTTAACTCTTCACCTATGTGGAGAAAGACGCTTCAATGCCTGACCGCTGTAAGCTTTGGGACTTGAAAAGAGACCATCAAATGTGTACCCCAATCAACTCAATTCATCGTACAGATTGAGATATCCACTGGACATTCGTGATGACATGACGTTCTCTACCATCCAAACACACTCGTCAGACATACGGCTTCATCCTTGTCCAGTGGTCGATCGAGGATTTCGTGAAAACACTTAGATGCACTTGATTATCGCTTGAAGTTGTACAAGCTACCTGTACGCAGCCCACCTTTTTTTGAGGTGGACAAATTTGCCGCTGAAAGATGGCCCCACAATTGGGCTATTGTGCCACCGCCACGCTCGCATTCGCCATTTTCTAACACGGTTGTCTCTACAAGAATCACCGCCTCTAAGGGCTGGCTAATACATTTTCTACCTAAGCATCAGACACCATCAGATGGGTGTATACGATAATGAGAGATTTTGACTTGCACTCCACTACGACGTGGAAAAATGCGAGAGAAAATCTTCCCAAGTCTTCATGTACTACTACTACTACTACTAGAGCAGCTGACCTTGGTCGCGCTGACGCATTTACTGAACGACGAGCACGTATCTCGTGGTTCGACGTTCGAGTCGTCGGTGTTCGATGACCTCAACAAAGATCGCTGCTGTGAAGGACCGATAGGGCGAACGCGACCGCCATAGGCAGCGAGAGAGAGAGAGAAACACTCTCGAAAAGAGATAAAGAGAGAGAGAGGAACACTCTCGAAGAGAGAGAGAGAGATTAGACAAAACGCTACGACTAGCGCAACAACAGTTCAGTGGTCAGCGGGAACTTGCTGACAAAGGTTCTGGCGCCGGTTGAAAGCAGGAAGGCGCTACTAGTGTTAGTCTAACGGTCTGCTAGTTGTTGATCGGTAGTAATGACCGGATCCGGACCGTTCTTAGCTGGAAACGAGAGTCGTGAACGTCAGAAACGAGAGTCGTGAATATATATACACGCACCCACACCGTATACCCACACACACACACACTCACAGTCACCCAGTCACACACACAGACACACACCTACACAGACCCATACGCACAAGCCCACATACACATAGTAGGAGGCAACGATACACAAAGGGACAAGGACCGCAACGACATTTTGCCCCCCGACGAACTCTCCATTCTGCGGCTGGCTGCTACCATCATCACCTAGACAACAACACCAGACAAGACGACAGTAGTGAGTGGCGGTAGTACCACTTCAATGAGAACAGACCTACTTGAACTACTACGACTACAGCTAATACTACTGATGCTGCTGCTGCTAGCTCACTTCTACTGTTGCTACGTCTATGAAAGTCTGTCAACGAGAGACGCCAGTGCGCAGTTCTCTGCGCTTCGTCACGGCGGTCTGGCCGCTGTCACGCCGATCAGGTAGAACGGACCTGAAGCGTCTAGTCGGGTGACGCCCTAGTCGTGACGCACTTGTCTACTTTAAAAAATATTTATATATATATATATATATACATATATATACTTGTACGCACAAACATACGTACGTGACAGACTAGGGACAGACGTAGGTACGTACAGCATACATACGGACAGACATACGACGTGACAGACATAGAGGACAGACATAGGTACGTAACATGCATACGGACAGACATACGAACGTGAAAGACATAGGTACGTGACAGACATAGAGAACAGACATACGTACGTGACAGACATACGGACAGACATACGTACGTGACAGATATACGGACAGACATGCGTACATGACAAGCATACGGACAGACATACGTACGTGCACAGACATAGAGAACAGACATACGTACGGGACAGACATAGAACAGACATACGTACGTGACAAACATAGAGAACAGACATACGTACGTGACAGACATACAGACAGACATACGTACGTGACAGACATAGAGGACAGATATACGTACGGGACAGACATGCGTACATGACAAGCATACGGACAGACATACTTACGTGACAGACATACGTACGTGACAGACATGCGTACGTGACAGACATACGTACGTGACAGACATACGTACGTGACAGACATACGTACGTGACATGCATACGGACAGGCATACGTACGTGACAGACATACGTACGTGACAGACAATAGAGGACAGACATACGTACGCGACAGACATAGAAGACAGACATAGAGGACACCATACGTACGTGACAGACATAGAGGACAGACATACGCACGTGACAGACATACGTACGTAAAAAGACATAGGGACAGACATACGTACGTGACAGACATACGTACGTAAAATACATAGGGACAGACAACGTACGTGACAGATATGCGTACATGACAAGCATACAGACAGAGATACGTACGTGACTGACATACTGACCGATATACGTACGTGACAGACATACGGGCAGACATACGTACGTGACAGACATACGGGCCGATATACGTACGTGCCAGACATACAGACAGACTTAGGTACGTGACAGACATACGGGCCGATATACGAACGTGACAGACATACGGACAGACTTAGGTACGTGACAGACATACATACGGACATGACAGTCATAGAGGACAGACATACGTACGTGACAGACATACGAACGAACATACGTACGTAACAACATAGGGACAGATTCACGTCATGAGCAGATATAACGGACATACGCACGTACGTGACAGACATACGAACAAATATACGTAGTGACAAACATAGGGACAGATACACGTGCGTGACAGACAGATAGACACACAGACAAACAGACAGTAGACACACACTCGCAAATGAAGACGAACGACCTATGCATACATACATGCCTAGATACATGCATACATGCATACATACATAGAGGTACTGCGTATCGCCCTGCCGCTAGACGTGTGTATCTTTGCAAGACAAATGTCTCTTGCTTGAGTCGTTGTCTCGCTTGCTCAGTCCGTCCCACCCATTGAGTCTTTTACTCAATCAGTGTCAGCAGCCTTTCCGTAATGGGCTCTCGTCAGCAAAAACAGTCCTCTCTCTTTCCTTCCCAACCTCTCTCTCTCTCTCCACCTCTACCTAAATCTCTTTCTCTCACTGACTTCGTTTGCAGTTCTCTGTATTCACCCTCATCATCATAGCCGGTGGTGTGGCGTTGTCGTTGCATTGAAGTCACGTCTCGTGCGTGGGTTCACTCTCTTCGGAAGGGTTGTTGGTCTTCAAGTCTCAGTCAGTTGTCGTTTGACCTGTGGGGTGTGCTTCTCTTGCGCGTAGTATGAACTTCTCCTTCGCCACCATCTCTCTCTATATTTTATTTATTTTATTTATTTGTTTATTTTTTAGATTTTCCGTAGGCTACTGCCCGTGTACGGTTTTTTCATGTCATAGCTAATTTTATTCCACTCCGGCGTTTACCTTGTCTAAATTGGAAACCATGCAACCAATTTAAGAGTGGCCGGTCTGGGTCTCGAACCCAGTCCTCCCGAATGCAAGGCAAGAAAGGCTTTGGCCACTAAGCCACTTTGCGCGGTATATACGAGTACATATAGGGTTCGGATTTACTGTTCTTTTTCTGTATGATCTGTTTACGCTAGTATCTCTTCTTATCTTGATCGAACCGAGTGAACTAGCATAGCTTTGGCACGCATTTGTGATCATATTTTCGTCGAAACTGATACAGATTGCCTATCTCATTACTTCCGGCTTAATTGATTTGTCATTCGTTTTCGATAAACGATTTTTGTTTGTAGTTGTTGTCGTCGTCTCCTACCTACATTAGTTGCTACACGGGTTGACCAATTATACGTACAGTATATAAACATGTTAACATGTGTATATATATATATATATATATATATATATATGAGTTGTCTTTCTGGCGTGCAGAATATCTGTAAGGGAACCTATCAGTGCCTGAGTGCCTATACGATAGCTACATATGCACATATATGCATTTGCACTTGTTGGCTAAATCATGGAGTCCTGTTGCTTACCTGCATTGGCGTACTTCGTCACCCAACCAGACTCAATGGCAGCTATCGTACAGTCAGTGACTAGATAGTAAAGTTGCCGGATATACCGTTATCACGTCTTAAATGTTCAAATTGACAGGAAACGAACAGTTTTAAAAATTCACCGAAATACAGATATTGCTATACTCGACGTACGCAACGCTAATTAGTATATTTCCTCATTTCATTGCACCTACCTCTGAAGGCACATGGCACAGAAGCGCAAGGCATTCCAAGGCGGAGAAATCTCCTTGACCAGCGATGATGGCGGCCCAAGCACCTCCACTCGAAAAATCCACTATCTTTGCGGCAACAGCTTGCTTAAAATGTGTGGATAACCAATTATATCGCGTGATGTTTATCAATGGTGTGGCGGAGACGACATATTGCGCAGAAGAGGTTGCTTGGCATTTCTGAGCTCATGTTACTTAGTTTAACGTTATTTATCTGGAAAAAAGAAAAGAGACATAATAGTTCTCTATTATGTCTCTTTCCTCGGCTCGTTTCGAGTTCGTCCGATCTTTAGGAAGGCATCGCCAATAAGAATACCGGTCAGTTAACACACTGTCTGCATCAAGGCTTTGCGACCTTTCACGCAAACTGTCATTCTGCTATACACGTAGGACAACTCCTATAGTGTTGTCCAAGCCACACACTCTCACAGACATCGCTGGTCACCCATAATCGGTGGTCAACCAATAAATGGCTACAAAAACAATATATATATATACACCCAGTTGTTGCCCTAGTGGCCGCATAATCTCCGGTTAACTTTGCGAACACTATGGGGGCATAGCTATTAGCTGGTAGCAACCTGGGGGACAGAGCCACGGGACGATTTGGTGTCCGCCTCCGCGTTCCTCTAGAGAGAAACAGTTGAATGCTTTTGATTTCGAACTTTTGATTGTAGGAAGGTGTGAGTAACGAAGCGTTTTACAAGAGACTCAGAAACACGACGACGATTTTGAAACAAACAAGCGTAGCTACCAGGTCAGCTCAGCCCAGTCGCTCAGCTTGGCCACCTGGAAGGATGAACGAACAGCACAGGTTACCACTCGCCAGAGGCGACGAACTAGTGTCTATCTATCTCGAGCTGTTTTGGCTGGTGGTGACGAGGCACTTAAGAAACAGAGAATCCGCCTGCCTGCCTTACTCAGTGCCTGAGCTTCCACTGAGCACGGCTGGCGTCGATACAACGTAACAGCGACGACGAGATGTGTCCAGTCATCCACAACATGCGTTTGACTAAGACAACTTATTGTCATTCTGTGTTCGACATCGACATTTGGCGATAATCTCCTTTGCCGCACTGTATGTTTCATTGTTTCATTTGGTTCCACCTTTTTTCTCATCATGTTATAGATGGCATATATGTATATTATAGATTATATATATTATATAGCCTATGCGCGAAACAATAGGATTAGTTCATCTTAAGCATCTTGACCGGGAAACCTTAATAATCACTTATATTAGCTAGAGTTTTTTTTATCCTAATGAAAATTAAACCACTGTGTGTCACAAATATCGATCTTGCAATATATATACTCGATTACCATATATGCAAAGTCAATGCCCAGCCTGATGTCGAGTTCGCACGCCCTTTCGGCGGCTGCCATATTCTTTCATAAAGAATCACCATACCATATATTGGAAATGCCATAATTTCCTATAATACTTCGTTGTATATATGTATTCCATATAATGCATTTGGGTTGCTTATGAGCAAACCCATTTATTTTACTCTGAGTTCGAGTTCATTTGAGGCGATACAGATATTCCTTTCCCGAATGCATTCTGTTAACAACAATATATTCCCTGATCAAGTAAACCAAAAAAAAAGATATATATATATATATATGCGCATACGTATAAAATTTTAGTAGAGATAAAAGTTCTTGTTGTTTTAATATGCACTCGTTTTGGAGGCCTGCAGCGCCCTCTAAGCGACATCAACACGGGAAAGGTACACGTTAATAATGGCGCGGCCATTACTGCTTAACGCAACATTTTATTTATGCTTTTTTATTTATACATACATTGGTACTTATGTTATATAGTATATGATCTATATATATATATATATATATATATATATATATATATTAATATATAGAGCGTTTTATACTAAGGCAATGTAATAAAATAGATTTAAACAGTATTAAAAAGGCGCTTGATACTTCACACTATTGTAAATTGCAGATATGGACACAAACACAAGGCGGAAAATGCTGAATGTAGAAATACAAATTCGGAATGTTTCTCTGTACGAGCTTTGAAATGATTCCAACTCTGCATTACCTTGTCGAAACATCTCCACCAGTTTCAGAAACGACACAACGGACCTGCCGACAAGGTTTGCCAGTTTCGTTGTGGAGATTTTAACTCGGACGATGAACCAATCGATTCTGGTCGATTCTGGTCCAAAGACATATACAGTGTGTCCTCGGAGTTCACAGAGTCATCCCAAGTAGAAGCAAAAACACAACATAACCAAAGAAGGTTATGTATTGTTGGTGGGATATCAGGAGTATCGTTCACTTTGAATATCTGAGAAGGAAGTAAATGATCAACACAAACCTCTGCCGCCAACAAATCCAAGAAGTTTAAGAAAAAATGACCCAAACGCGTCTTTTTTTGTTGTTGAGGTTTTGCGAAAAGCATTTAGCGCAAGCAGAGTTGGCAACCATCAGCTCTAGTGTGGAACTCTTACCCACTAAAACCCGTCTTCCTCCGCACCCCTTCAAGGTTCGGAATTGTGTGGCACTACTTCGAGGCCATGGAGGCCGAGGAGGGAGACCCAGACGCGTCTGCAACTCGTGAACAGAAAACAACAGTAGGGGGCGAAGATTATCAGCCTGAGTAAAGCCAGTGGTCATTAACATCGCCATGTGTTCAACGACTCCATCATCTATGATGTTGTCTTTCCTGTAAATTGTATTTACCACGTTCTAAGATACTCAACCAAACGTCGCAAAAAGCCAGCTTGTCAACTATAGTCGTTCGTGCGGCCCTATGGAAGGCCGATTAAAGGCTGCACATACGGCAAAAAAATTAGCCACTTTGGTTCCAAGTGCCCGTGTATAAAATTTAGAAGTACAGCCATGCTGTCATTGTTGGCCAGCCCTTTCAGAAGCCA
>QVRM01005381.1:0-32406 GCA_003439945.1 Dermanyssus gallinae | reverse complement strand
TCAAAAGGCCTATCCATAGCATCGCACTCAATTTTCCTTCATACAACACATCTAGATATACAGATGTGATCGAGATATGGCAAACGTAGTGGCCGAGCGACGCAAATATTTAGAGGAAAAAACCCAGATAAACGCATACAAGAAGATAATGCGTTTAGGGCCTAGGAGGCACCTAAGGGCGAATTTAAATCGTACGCACTATCCGCCAAATTACTATAGACTGTCACCATAAAATTCCTAAGATCTATAGTCGAAATATAGACACGTACAATTCGCACCATGTACCCTGGTAATAGTTGAGAATGACCTATCTTCCAAGATACGTGGAGACGACCACCACCGCTCATTGGTTGAGCTTCCGCATTCCTCCGATGTGTGTGATTTCAGGCAGATTGAGGCACTACTACATAGTCTATTTTTTGCCATAACTTTGAGATGAAAATTACAGTCGCGTGCAGACTCGATTTGACAGGTAAACGAACAAAAGCTAACACTTTGCTATGTACGCAACCGTGACGAGAATTTGCGTACAGCAAAGTCAACTGTTTGTCTAGCATCGCGTCTATCGATGTGCAAATACCTTGAGAGTCGATTGGTGAGTCAACTGATCCCGTCATGTGTTGGACGTTCAAGTATGTATTTTTAACCCATTCTCATCTTTAATTCAGTTGTTTCTTCGCTGTAGCGGAGTGGTCTTTAAGCCAAACTAATAGCTTCTCTTCTATGAACGGGTAAAATGTGCTGTGAATTTGTTTCCCTCTTTGATTAAAACGGCGCAGCCGCATTCCAAGCTTGTTCACTTTTTACACTTTTTCCTTCTACTCATCATTGTTGACACCGAATACTGTGTAAGCGATCGGTGCGGATTTCTCTGCAAAGAGATCCGCTGCTCCAATGTTAGTGTTGCTCATAACGAAGAGATTATGTATGTAACATATTCCGTTGTCCCAGTGGTTTTCCGAAGGTTTGCACGTAGAAAGGAGAAGGCACGTCATAGCGATGCAGCTATCGTCGGTTCGGCCCAATGATTTACAGCGGAGGAGTAGGGTGCCGTACAATTGGCTTCTGGTACCGGCTTGTAGACGCCACCTACAGCATTGAATCGTCACGCCCTTGTACATTAGCAAAACTGAGTTTCCACGAACGAATAGGGGCATATGTGGTACTGGATTGTGCATTTCTATATCAACAAATCGGGTTCCAGCTTTTAACGTCAAACACGACTTTCGTAGACTCTCTCGGCGACCGTATCCGTTGAGGATTGACTCTAGTCACTCTCTGTTTTGCACAACAGTTGGCAGGGAAACAATCTTCAATCTGTTATATTCCGCTCCTAACCATTAATAGGAAGCTGCTGTTCGAGGACTTCGAAGTTTTGAAGCAAAGTCAGCCTGGAACAGGCAAGCCAAGGCTTCGGAGTGGAATGAAATTGCATTTTTTTCTGCAGATCTGTTTTATATATGAGAATATATATATTAACGCTTACAGAGTGCCATCCTCGATAGCCGCGAGTAGTAATAAAACAAAATATTGGGACATAACGTAAAGCAGCGGAATTAGCACATAAACGTGTTAAACAAAGTTAAGTAGAAAAGTTTAAGCACAAACATTCCGTATTAATGCTATATATATATATATATATATATATATATATATTAGTCTCGCTAGGGAGGCGGTGTTGCTATTCGGCAAGAATTATTCGCGTGTGCGGGATAATGTTGCTGCTGATGATAATGATGAAGACGACGACGAAAGAATAGCAATAATAAAGCCGTGGTAACCGTAAAATAATCATAATAATAGTAACAACGACATCTGCAACGGCAAAAACAACATTAAGTATGCATTTTCACTCGAAAGTTGTAGCTAGAGAGAGAGAGAGCCAATCGATCGCAGCCGCCGCAGTAGGCAGGCAAGGAAACAGGCACCTAACTGGCCGGGTGGCGCACTCGTAGAGGGGCTGTGGTCAGGCCGTCGAGTCAACGAGACATATCGAGATAGCAAAAGAGAGAGCTCGCCTCCATCCGAGTGCGGCCCGCTTCGGCCTGGGCGCCTTATTTCCGTTTGATTGTTTCATTTTTCTTCTTTTGCCGCCGCTGTTGCTGCGGCTACCGCCTTCTCAAGTCTCAAGTATTCGATTCGACGATGCGACGGCCAGCTTTAGCAGCGGATCGATTCATCATCCATCCAACGAAACGGCATAATGATGCTGTGGAAGGCAAAATGCTACTCAGCTACCTTGGACACTACTTCTTGGTATGACGACAGTCTTCAAAACTAGATTAGACTTCAATTCGTCTGTCATTTCGAATCTATTCCGAATCGATTGTTGTGCGTTAGAATGGTTACTACTATTATGGCAATTTCGCTCAACATCACCATCATCGCCATCATTGCCGCCGCCGTCATCTATCATCACTATCATCATTATCATATCTCTCTATTACTGGCATGTCTGTATAGGATGTTGTCCTAGAACTAGCTCCGACCAATACGGTGTCTCGTTTGTCCTCGCGTCAACTCCGAGCTCCGGGTTCGTTCGGTTGGCAGAAACGGGCCAACGATTAACGGAGAGACACTCAAGCACGCGAACTCACAGGCACAAACAGCCAACCGTCCGGCCGCACTCGCCTATCCACCCACCGTCGATTGATTTCTCTTGTTTTGGCAACCACTGCCGCTGTGGAAGCACAAATCTCCGTTTTGAGCGTTCGACTTCGGCGGGCGTCGAATGCTCGACACTCGAATGTAAAACTCGTGAGCACCCCCGAAGACTCGCGATTGTTGACCCGATACGATATCAGACAAAATAAGGACGAAAAGAGACAGCGTACCGAACCTAAAACGGTGCCAATACATACATGCATACGTAGATGCACAAGTACATATATATAAAGTTTTTTTTGTGTAAGTTGTGCACAGAAAGCTTTCTCACTGTTTCGTCGTGAAGACGAGGTGTTTTTTAGGTAGTAAGTTTCTATTTTGTCGATATAGACATATCAACAAGTGGAACACGTGTGCCAGACGAATATACATTTTTGGTTCTGTATGTTGTCATCTAAATTTCCACTGGACTAGGGTTGTGGAACGATTATACGACAAATTCAACGACAAAACCGCCGGTATCGTTTCAACGTCGTTCGCGATTTGCTTCCTACAAGCTACAATAATCTTACAAGTTATACTTTATCTCAGTTAAAATATAATAGAGTAATAACGCTTCGTCTTATAGAATAAAAGGTGGAAGATGTTGGGGTGCTAAGAAAGTGGCGTTGTTACGTGATTCTCTGGCCACATGCAAGATACACTCATTACTGATGATTTTGATTTCCTGCAGTACATTTAAGTACACACATTATTTGGCTCCTACGACTGTTTATTGCCAACCATATCAGAGTAGTGATCAATAAGGTTTGCGTTCACCAGCTACGGTAGTACCCGTAAATCGTCGTTCGTAAACGAAGTTGACGTCAAGATGACAGTGAAGGTCAATAGCGTTCGGTATAATATCAATGAAAGGAATATCATGTTTAAAAGCACATTATGAAACAATGGAATCGCATGTTTACAAAGGAATGTAATTTTCGTCAAGATTGGCATATCTAAATCCCGCGAAAGATTTGCGGCTCGCAGTGTTGAGCCGTTTGGAACGGAAACCTCCATCTCGTTGTCACTGCATTAGCGACTCATACCGTAGACCGTGCACAGGCAGCGCCGTGTGTGCTGGGGTAGAATCCAAGGGAAAATCAATTTTTCGGTTGTCAGCGTACAAAATGTATTTAACACTTGACGCAGTATAAGATCTAATGTCTTAAATAAATACTGGGTGCAGCAGTGAAGAGACGCAACTCTACTGGAAGATGCTAAACGGAGCTTGTTACGGCTCGTTACGGCTTTCCTGCAATTCAGCGAGAATTCCTACTATATTTATTTTGTGCTTTTACGCAAACCAACTGACTGGCAAACACTGAGGTAGGTATCGAACGTAACTAAACGAAAAATTGAGGGCATCACACTCTTTGCTTATGTGCTTCAAGTCAGGGTTTCACCACCCATTTGCGGTTATACGCATTGGATGAGGACTGTCTTTAGTGGGATGGCTTCTTGTATAGTTATTGACGAGAGTATACCTAAAAGCTGGAAGGGTTTCATTTGGACTCTGTGCGCAAATCACATCACTTTTGCCCCAGAGACATTTTTTGTTATGATTAATTGCACTAAATATTCTCCGATCACAGGGTTAATGGCCGATATCCGTTGATATGTTGATGACATACTGGTCAGAAAACTCTACCAAACAGACAACACCGCATTAAACTGTCTTTACGACCTCGTATTCAGACTACTTTCCGTTCCCAGTGGGCTTGGAATGGCCGTAAAGCATATTTTTAATGCACCAAGGCCCGGACGTGTTGAAATATCTAGGATTTTTCCAACGGCCCTTGTGGCAGCAGCATAGCCGGTGATTCTCACCGGTGTGGTTTGTCATCTATACTACATCATATCTCAATATTATGCCGCAGCATGTCCTGCAGTTCAGTCAATAGCTGAGCTAGCAAGATGAGAGAAGACCCAATGATGTGAAGGAAGCACTAGTTGTGTCTGATGTATATGTTTATAATTTTACCCAACCTGGGTGTTAAAAAACCATAATAATATCTCAATATTATAAAGTGATTGAGAGATTTGTCGAGGATAATTCATTATGACGTCGAGCGGCGCGAATAAGAAGAGGAACAAACCCAGGCCTCATCCAGGCATTTGAGGTCGGAGACTCACTCAGCAAATCAACGTTGACGTCACCTGTGATAATAACGTAACAGTAGCCTGTGCCGCTCATTGTTTTTTCTAAGAGCGAAATTTCGATTGTGCACACGATCCGATACTTTAGACGAGGTGAATACCGCAGTGCATTATGCTCGGCCATGAATGAACAGAAAAAAACGGAAAGCACAGATGCTCGCAGCGCACTTCGATGTCCCCTATACGAGATCCTCTCACTGACTTTATAAGTTCCACTGGGTTACTCTTGTCGTAAATTTATATGTGTACACATAATTTTCGCATTGAGCAAAGCGAAGCTCACACATTGATTGAATTGGTGATTTATCATTCGACATTAAGTCAATCGCGGCCAGCTAGCATGGCGAGTGCGATCAATGGTAATACTTTGGTAAAACTCCAGCAGTTTACAAACACAGGTTGGCGGCGTATCGTCAAGCGTTCTGGATAGAAATGGTTTAGACGGACAATACGACTATTGAGGCTCTTGAATTAGCTTAGATCCTACAACGAGCGGCTAGTTTGTTAGAATTGGCCTTTGGGTATCTCCCTAAAGAAGATAATCATACAATAATTTTCTCTACGGTATTTACTGTTTTAACTTTTTCTGTACATACACAGTGCACCGGACATTGAGCTTTGGTGTTTTAAAGCTTAGATGGGCACTCGTCAATGTAAAAATCCATATATATTTAATTATATCATATAGCTGCTAACATGATAATATTGAGCCATTGCGTAAAACGATAGAACGAGTAGGCTTAATTGCTCGATATGTAACTTTAAACGATTGTAGCGAATAATTTTGATTGAATTTATTTAGTGAGATTTCAATTTTGTATTAGTTCAATTACATTTTATTAGTAATAGGGATATATATATATAGGGTCAAGTACAACACTTCAGCATCGTGCTAGACGCTGTGTACATTGTAAATAAATAACAACAAACAACGCACTTGAGTGGTATATTACTTTATATATCTATGTGTATCTATTAGGGCCCGCTCGACTCAGCGGTTAGATAGACGACACTACACACATCGATTGGGAGGACATTCACAGCCACTTATGGCCCGCTGTCGGCCCCCACACGCGCCGGTGGCGGCGGCGGCCGCAGATCAGCAGTAAGGGAGGTGGCTTTGATTGCAGCCGGCGGCATGAATTATTCACGTACGTGGGATAATATTGATGACGATGATTATGATGACAAACGAGGAATATGATGACAGTAGTAATAGTAGTAATAGAACAACAACTCAGCCATATCAAGCATTCATTTTCACTTAGAAGTTGTAGCTGGAGGAAGTCAATCGATCGCCGCTAGCTGGCTGGGCGGCACACTCACAGGGGGGCTGTGGTCAGGCCGTCGAGTCAACCAGAGAGATAGAGAGATGGAGGGGGAGAGGGCTCTTCCCCTCCCTTGTATGGCCTGTTTCGGCCTGGCGGCCTTATTTCCGTTTGATTGTTTCATTTTTCTTCTTCTGCCGCCGCCGCTGTAGCTGCGGCTACCGCCTTCTCAAGTCTCAAGTATTCGATTCGACGATGCGACGGCCAGCTTCAGCAGCGGATCGATTCATCGTCCATCCAACGAAACGGCATAATGATGTTGTGGAGCAAAAATGCTGCCCGACTGCCTTCTTGGGCACCTTCTTAATATGACGACAGTCTTCGAGTCATCTCGAATCTATTCCGAATCGATTATTATTATTATTATTATTATTATTTCGCTCATTGCCGTCGCCGTCATCCATCATCACTATCATTATCATATCTTTCTATTACTGGTATGTCTGTGTAGGATGTTGTCCTAGGCGTCTCGTTCGTCCTCGCGTCAACTCCGAGCTCCGGGCTGGTTCGGTTGGCAGAAACGGACAAACGATTGAGGGAGAGACACTCAAGCACGCGAACTCACAGGCACAGCCAAACAGCCAAGCGTCCGCCCACACTCGCCTATCCGCCCACCGCCGATTGATTTCTCTTGTCAACCAACACTGCCGCTGTGGAAGCACCAATCTCTGCTTTGAGCGTTCGACTTCGGCCGACGTCGAGTGCTCGAAATTCAAATGTAAATTCTCGATTCTCATCCCGATACGATATCAGAGGAAATAAGGACCCCACAAAACGACAACGTTCGTAAGACCTAAAACCGGTACCAAACCCGCTGTCACAACCATGCGTATGTACGTGGTTACACAGCAGGGGACACAGCTTCCTCTATATACACATATAGAGGAAGCTTCAAGACGAGACATTATCTAAACAGACCGCTTGGTCGAGACGGTTTGCTGTATAACCAGCTGACGTCATAGCCACCGGGTGATCTGCCAATATTAGTGAGGACTTCGTTGTTTTGCGTAAATGCAGTTCAACCAAATAACAAGAAAGAATCGAGAAGAAAAACGGTATAAAGACTAAAAACCAAGCGGCCCTAAATATAGGTCTGATAAGATGTACAAATAGGTGCAATTTAATACAACTCGAAATGTCCTTTAGCTTTTTCTTACTGGGTAGTGCCAGGTGTATATAAACACATATTATTATGGTTTATCAACACCCAGGTTGGGTGAAATTATAAACATATACATCAGACACAACTCGTTCTTCCTTCACGTCATTGGGTCTTCTCTCATCTTGCTAGTTCAGCTATTGACTGAACTGCTGGACATGCTGCGGCGTGGTATCTATCGTACTGGGCATAGCACCTCGTGCACCTGCAACACTCCTGAGGGATGTGGAATTCTTCCGTGCTGCATCCCACGTTATGAAACCCGTGGGCTGCAAACGCCGTAGTTAAATGTCTGCTCTTGTATCCGGCTGCTCGCCAGGCCGTGCTTGTCATCGCTACCGTAATATATATATATATATATATATATATATATATACACTTTTTCGTGTAAGTTACTTACAAAACGATTACTCACTTGTCGTGAAGTCGCGATGTATTTTTGTGCACGTAACAGACGAATCAAATATGTCGAACAAGTACCCTTTTACCTTGGTATGTTGCCGTTGAAAGTTTTCACCGGACACGGCTTGTGGATCGATTATCGAGAAAACCGCTGGTATGGTTTTAACATCGATATAGGTCTTTTGTAGATAGTGACAAGTTATATCTCATTAGGCTACATATAGACAACCGAGCCTTATCAATCTTCAGAGGCCCCTGAAGAGAAGCGGTAGTCTTAGCTTGGGTGGCGATTCTGTAGAATGTTAGTGTCGGGGTTAACTTATCTGGGTGTAAAGCTAAGGCCAAGCGACACCTTTTTTTCGGAATAATCAGCAGCAACGTCGCCATGACCTCAGTTCCGACTCCGCAGAAGTTTTCAGTCAAGACAGCTGTTCAACCGGAAGGTGGCCTCAGTGGTATCACGTACCTATTCGCTCACCAGCTTAGGGCTCTCAATAATAATAATAATAATAATAATAATAATCATCATCATCATCATCAACATGTTGACGCATCTTACGGTTTTTTGGCATCTCTATTAGAGATCTAGTCCACTCTACAGTTGTACTTGTGAGCATGTTATTCCGTTGTTTTGTTATTAGGGATCCAAATGTGTATATTTGTCTGCATAAATCAATAGTACTATATAGACTTTTATACTGCTCACTCGCTTAAAGTCAATATTTGTGCAAAAACAACAGAGGTGTAATTGAGGGTGCTCAGACAGGATTCCTGGAAAGGCTCTGCAGAAGATATGATTTCGAGCCTAATGCTGTTGACATTGCATCGCTTGCAACGGATACTATCATGGCTCCTGAGCTCAAATACGATTGACCGTTTCTGTTTTTTATGATATTGAATGAACAATCGTAAAAGCCCAACAAGTATTCAATTAAAATGTCTTGCAAACATCGTTTATATGTTTACCTTGCGTGTAGCTAGAGAGCCGCATAACAAAGCGGCTTCGCAGTTTTCTGTTTTGTTATGTTTCTATAATCCTGCCGGGTATAGCAGTTGTTATAACACTAACAGCAATAATATGTTAATTATAGTTATATTAACAGTAAGAATAGTACCTAACACAAACAATTGTTTTTCGTCAATAAATCGTCAATAGTTTATTTCTATTATGTTTCTTCACATTATTTGCTTAAGACTAAAATTGTATATAGTTATTACATATAAATAGTATGATTGCATATATATAAGTTATAGTAATTAGCTAAAATAATATGATATCGCTGTTTTTCAGCGTTCATTGGATCATGCCGATTGTTGGCTGATCTGTACCGTTTCAAGGTCAACTTCAGATTCTAGATAAGCGGTACATAGCGTTATTAGCCTCAATAAAAGAGAAAACAAATCTGTGGGTGTGTGACAGAGAAAGAAAGAGCTAGGGAACATCTGGAGATATCTACAATAGTGGTTCAACGGTAAAACTACAAATAATCACCCTTAGTCCTTCCACGTGGCAATCCGCCGTCCAGGTCTGCCTAACACAGGTGATAGAAGCAACTATTTAGCTCTGCATTAGAATGGTATTAATGTACAACAATACCATTGCATATTAACATCATCGCGTGGCTTATTATTATTATTATTATTATATTATTATTATTATTATTATTATTATTATTATTTTTTTTTATAACAAAAAATAGTTTTTTTATAATTTAGAAGAATATATATAATGCTTCACGGCGTTGCTGCTCGTCGACCTCGTTGCTTCTTCTGCGCGCCGTAGCCGCTCTATCGCTCATGCCCGTGAGGAAGTCCTGCCCGCCCCCTGGCGCGAAGGTCCGGGTCCATCCAGTCTCTCATAGTTCCGAGCACTGAGGTCGCGTTACCTCCTGGATCTCCAGGGACAGTCGCTGGGAGAAGAAGACATGCCCCTCTTGTCCATCGTCGCCTGCCGTAACGCGTCGCCAACCCGAGAGATCAATGTTACCGTGAGGGGCCCAGGGCCACCCATCGTCTCGAACGCGAATGGCGAAAAGTGGTGCGCCCGACTTAGGTCCGCATACTTTCTTATCTTTGAGGTCTCAGCTCGTGAAACGGCAGTCCCCGGGCGGGACGCGCCGGGATCGACAAGGGAAGGGGTCAGAGAGTCACCGTCGCATCCCACACCAGGGAACGACCCTTATAGAAGGGTATCAAAGTCATACCGTCGGGGCGTTTACCGTCGTCTCTTGAAAGCCCAGGTGGTTCCAGGACGCAGGGAATCCCCGCCCTCCGCAGCGATTATTATTATTATTATTATTATTATTATTATTATTATTATTATTATTATTATTATTATTATTATTATTATTAATATTATTATTATTATTATTATTCGGTTTTACAGTTGTGAGGTATGAACTTTTAAGCCAGGTTCATGATGCTCTGCTGATTTCCTCAATTCATGGCGCCTATGATAGAAGCCACGTTCCCCCTACACACGGCCAAAAACATCTGTCTCAAAAACATGGCCTCGCGTCGATCACCCGTAATATCTTCTATACGCTTTCCAATATCCTTCAGGATTTTCGCCGTACCTGTGCTAATGAGCCCAAGTGTCTCCAATGCAATGGGTACAAAGTGGTACCTCCTTGACAGCTCAAGATACTTTTCTCGTTTTTCAGAGTCCGCGCGTTCTGCAACCCATCCAGATTCAACTGCGCTGTGACGTAGATACGACAAGGCCGCTGTGCATGAAACGGTTACATCCCATGCAAGGCTTTTACCATGTGACCATAGCGGAATGGTGACCCCGTCAGGTCGTAGCTCACTACTTCCATAAAGATTTTTCGGCTCGGGTGTGGATGGTATCCCTGCCCTTCTAAGGGCTCTTCTTACTATGGCGTTGAGTTCCGCGTGTCTTGTAAGTCTGCCAGGGCTCTTTAGACAGCTTAGAGGATGTATACCATCAGAGTCAACAGGTTGGCTGCATGAAAGACATGAGAAAGGCTGGCAGACGGGCGCGCCTATCCTAAGGGCTGACACCATGCGGAATGAGTTGGGGTCCATTATAATAATAATAATAATAATAATTATTATTATTATTATTATTATTATTATTATTATTATTATTATTATTATTATTATTATTATTATTATTATTATTATTATTATTATTATTATTATTATTATTATTATTATTATTTATTTTCATTATTATGTGTTAGGACAATACAATTGTGAGGTGTGAATGTGTATCCTCGTTATTTCATGGTTACCACCTAGCTGTTCTCAGCTCATCGCACCTAATATCGACGCAGCATTTCCTCTGCAAACTGCCAGTGAAAGCAGCTGGCTCAGAAATTCGTCTTCGCGTATATCCCCGGTGTTTGCTCGTATTCGATCACCTAAGTCTTTTATAAATGTCCTTGTATTCCTGCTGACCGGGCCCATTGTTTCCATTGCAATCGGCACGAAATTGTATGTAGGCTCTAACTCTGTGTATTTACGCCACTTTTCTTTTTCTGCGTGTTCGGCAACCCATCCCGCCTCCGTCGCGCTGTGGGATAAATAAGACCGTGCGGCCGTGCAGGATACTGTCGCATCCCAAACCAGGCATTTGCCTTTTTCCCACGGCGGAATGGTCACACCGTCGGGCCTTTTATCGTCATGAAGTCTATTATTACTTATTTGTATCATTATTGTTACTTATTATTACTATTATTATCATTATTGTTATTTATTAACATTGTTTAAATGTTGCAATTGTGGGGTGTGAATGTGTACTCCTTGTCTTCTCCTAGCTCCTAAATATCATTCCATGGAACCGACAATACAGCCGGCGTTTCCTCGGCACACTGCAAGCGACAGCAGTTGCCGTAGAAACGCGCCTTTGCGCCGATTCCCTGTGAGATCTGTAATCCGTTGGCCCAGCTCACTGATGAATCTCTTGGTTCCCTTGCTTACCGGACCCATTGTTTTCATAGATATTGGCACTACGATGTAACTTGTCTTCAATTCTTGGTACTTGCGTTTTTTCCCATTATCTGCGCGCTCGGCAATTCATCCCGCCTCTAATGAACTGTGGCGTATATACGAGGGAGCCACTGTACAGGACGCTGTAGCATCCCATACCAAGCATCTGCCGTTAGCCCATAGCGGGATTGTTACACCGTCAGGTCTTTTGTCGTCATGAAGTCCTAATCTGGGCTTGAGCGTGCTTGGTATACCAGCTCTGTGTAAGGCTATTCTTATAATTGCATTGATTTCAGTGTGTCTTGAAACTCTACCATGGCTTTTGATGCAGCTAAGAGGGTAAAGTCCATCCTCAATTACTGTGGTACCACATGCGCGGCAACTGTAGGGGTTGCAAAACGGGGCACCTATTCGAAGAGCTGTTACCATGCGGAATGAGGTATTGTCCAGCATGGTACCCAGCTGCGGGGAAGGGAGACACTTTAGAAAGCCTCCACTAAATGTGTCCTGTGCTGCCAGAAAGACAGCTTTTTCCACTGGAGATTGGAAGCTGTTTAACAGCTCTCTAGCTGCAGCGCTGCATCTGTAGGAGTCCAATGTATGCTGCGTGGGACGTTCTTTCCAGGGGCCTGGTCCAATTGTTTGTCTAGCTATTAGCTCTGCAGCGTCTTTGGCTCTTGTGATTCCTTGGCGGATGTCTGGTTCGACTAACGTTTTTAGGAGTTTACTAAATTCCAATAGAGACGCGGCATAGCACATGGGAGCCAGCTCCGCCGCTGATCTAATACCAAGTCCTCCTTCGGCAATTGGAAGGGTTGCTCTTTTCCAAGTGTTATCATGCAGGTCGACGTTTAATACCTCACCTAAAATGCTTCTTGCGGTATCGTTGTAAGCTTGAAGATCTTCGTGACATTTAATAGCTGGTGAAGTGCTTAGAGTATAGTTAAGTTTTGGCGAGCCCAAGCTGTATCTCCAGATGCACAGAGCTGCTTGCGAATGCATCGCCGTCAAGCGAGAGCAAATTTGCTTTAGTCCAGTGCACTTGTCTTTAAGGGTCTTTGAAATCGATCGTAAGCTTATTATCCCAGAAGCTCCAGCTCGTCTAAGTCAACGCGCCTAGATTCTGGCAAGACATTCAACACCGCCCTAAAAATTTCATCCTGTTCTTTGGCATTGCCTCCCAATGTAATGACTTCACACTTAAAGGCATTGAGGCTAAGGCCTCCCTCTTCTGCAAAATTCAGCACGTTGATAATATCACACACAACCAGATTAGGTGGGCCTCCAATCGTTGCGTCATTTAGGTACCAAACGTTAAGAGGGCTCTTCTTGCGTGCCACTAAACTGGATACCCCGAGGCTGAATAAAGCAGGTCCAAGCGGATCGCCTTGTTGCACTCCACTAGCTGATAATAGTGGTGCTTTTTCATCCCAGGACAGCAGAGTCGGTTCCTTGTAGCTTTGCCAAGCTAGCAGCAGAAGTTGCGGCACTTTGAGTCTTACCTCATCAAGCACTACATCGCGTCGTATAGTATTGAAGGCGTTACGAAAATCCAATTTAACTAGGACCCGTACTGGACCTTCTGCTTTAACAAATGCTCGTACTGCGTGAACTGCCGCTTCTGCTTTATTATTATTTTTTATATTATTACTATTACTACAACTATTAAATGTAATGTTAGTAACCATGTCCGGCACCGTTTCAACGACTCTCACAACCCAAAAAATGTTATCTAACTGACGGATGAAGCAGCCATTGCACTTACCGTTCCTACCGTTCCATCGTGTGCTTGGCTGTGTCTGCTGTAGCGAGATCTTTGACTCACAAACCGCAGTTATTTCTACTGACAACAGATATTCGGATCGTCAAGATCGAGCAAGTGGGACGCCGTCAGTGCGTATTTACTGTAGATTCAAGTCCTTGCGGCTGCGATGTGTGTCGATGTTATCGATGTCAGCCGGATGAAAACGTCTGAAAGGAAGCCGACAGAAGCAAAACCGACAGCTGTTTGATTGTTTGTTTGTTTGGCAAACAGGAACTGCGCGGGTGACACGCGCGGATCACATAACCAGCCGCTGCGGCATGAGAGAATTCTCTGTCTACTTGGTGGTCAACTTCGCGAAAACACTAACTCCTTTGCTCTAAAAGCGAAGTATAGCAACAAATCTCTGCGCTCCCAAACGCCACTGTGAGTTCTGCTGCCTATAACCCCTAAGACGCATTATATATATGTATGTATACATATATATACATATATATATGCTCGTTGAGTCAGTGGGTCATCACGATCAACTCTGAATGTTGCTGTTTTGTTGCTATATCTTCCCGCTTATTCAAGGCGAGTTGCCAACCTACATAAACGAGGTATCCACTATCCTGTCTCCTTGTCCAGGTTTTCATTTTAACTCCCACGGGTTGTGATGATACCATAATTCCAATGCTTTGACGACGTCTATTGGCATGCGCCGATTCCCACGTCGTTGTGTTTTTTTTTGAAGGCCTCAAAAGGCCTATTATTTTTATTGCTAGTATTATTATTGTTGTTATTATTTTGCTCTGGTGCGATCAGGTCTTCTTGTAACAATTCTACTATAGTAGCCACTGAAATGCTTCTCTTTTCTTCTACACCGCTTCCTGGTAGCCAAGTTCATCGGTTACAGCGGGCGTCAAACGTCGGCGTTTTTGTCTTTATTCCCCCTGCTGTATTTCTAGCCGCATGTCTGCTTTCAACCCTCCTCTGCAATTTGTATTTATTATCTCGACCCAATCTTTACTTTTTCATCGTTTTTCTCGTTATCATTTATTTATTAAGCTTCCCTCTCCGTTTACCATTTGTTCTACACATGTACGCTTTATGTTTATATATGTACGTATGCGTTTATACACACACACAAGCGCGCGTGTATGAACAAGAAGGCATATTATATATATATATATATATATATATATATATATATATATATATGTGTGTATATACTCATTCGCTGCACTACTTTTCGTTTTCAGACATTAAAGAATTATTGATGAGACAAAAGACGAAGCGCAGAAACCGCAACCGAAGTCCCCAATCACAACACAGCAACAACGACAGCAACAGCAGCAGCAGCAACAACAACAAAGCCACCGCCGCGCAAATGTATCCGCTTTCTAGGACCGTTGATGCAGGTCGGTGCAGGTCACAGTAAATCAGGCGAGTCACAAAGCAAACAGCAAATTGTACGTTGACCTTCTGTACACTGCGCTGTAGGTACGGCTGTAGAATGTCGCACCCCCCAGTCATCGCATGCACCCGCCTCCCCCCCCAGCCCCTGCATGCACTGGGGGTCTGCAATTGATATACGTTCAAAATGCTATTCGATCTGCCGCCTTTATCTTAGCCGGCGGTTTTCGCTTGCTCGTCTCCCCTCACGCTCTCGCGGGGCGGATCGGGCTGATTTCCTGCGCTTCAAATGATGTCGCTTGGCCGCCACCAGGGAAGAAGCAGAGTCAGCAGCAGCAGCAGCAATGACAACAACAACCTGACCGAATTGGCAACCGCAGCAAAGCAAGCCACGATTTTATCTGCCCATATTCGATATGTTGTCATTGTCATTCTCCTGTTCGTCGTCGTCGTCGCCATCATCATCATTATCACCATCACAACCATCATCATCATCATTATCATCACTATCACCACTATCATTATCACTATCATCATCATCATCACCTATATCAATTTGATCAGACTTAGATGACTTTTAAAACGGTAACAGCGAAGCAGTGCTTTGTTTTCTGCGTGTCTGCTTTCGCCTGCGTTGCTTCCGCTGCTGAATAAGCTCTCCCCGAAGTCGCACGACTTCGCCGCGCACAGCGCCAATCACTCGACATCTCGTCAGTCGAAAAATGGCGTTTTCATTCATCATCATCACCACCACCACCACTACTACCTTCATCATCATCATCATCATCATAGTCATCATCGTCGTCAACATCATCATGATCATCATCATCATCATTATCATCATCGGACAAGGAACCAGCTGGCGGTTGACGGTCAAACCACGGCGAACTGATGGACGCGCTAGCTCGACGTCGGGGCGTCGAGATCAGATCGGTGCATCGGGTTACGGTCGGTAGGCAGGCAGGCAGACGTCGAATTTGTTTCGTCTTCTCGCCGATGGGTTCTTGTTGTTGTTGTCACTGCAGCAAAGCTGCTGCTGTTGCTGCAGCTGGACCAGCGACACTCCAACTTGTATCGATGTTCTAGATCGCTCGGTGTCACCGCTTAGCGTCGTAAACGGCGTGACGGGGCGGCAGACACACGCGGAAGAACCGTCACCTCAACACGCACGTCGACACGGGAACGAATGTGGCGGCGTGATCTAGGGCTGGGCGGCTAGTGGGGCGCGAGTCATGGTTGTCATCTACCACTGGGGTGTCGCCGGTTCGATCCTTGCTGCTGCTGCTGCTGCTGCTGTCGTTGTTGTTGATCGAATTTTGTTTGAGCGATGATGCTCATTGAGAATCGATGATAAACCATTGACCGCTGGTCGTCAGCGATGGCCATGCTGCTGCTGCTGCCACAACGAGTGTTGGGGAAACCCTAGATAGCTTAACATGTCCGGCGGTCCTCGGTGCATTGAAGATACACACCTCAGGTTAAGTTCCAAGCCCCCGTAGAGGACGGATGATAGTCTCGAATTAGAAAAACAACCTACTTAAAAGAGGTGTTTTAGTTCTAGACACGTCAATGTGTCGACGAGGATGCCAAATAACGAGACGCACACAGACGACGCGGCTACGACGATGACGACGATGTGAGGAGAAGAGCGTGACGAGCTGTTCACAACCTGCTCAGCACCGCCGGCACGTTACGCGTGTCAAGAATGAATGCCATGTTTATCTGCCTGTGTATATCCATGTATCTCACATCGTATTCGCACGACTACAATAGTCTGCTCAGCTTCGTGTCTACGATTGCGAAACGAACATCGAAGATGATGGTGATATCGATAGTCATTGGAACTTCTGTTGTCAACGGCAACGCCATGCGAACGGCATACAGGTACATTCGGTCGGCTAGAGAGGCATTTTTGCGAGCGAAAAATCGTTTTGAATATGCGTCGTGTAAGACATACCTTTCGTTTAGAGTTCGAGTGGAGAAAGAACGAGAACCGGCTTCGCATATCTAAAGTAATGATTACGCAGGTTGAGCCGAGCAAATGGTAACCTGACGCTTGCAACGAGCCAAATAACAAAAACACTATGTTAAAGTTATATGAATGCCAGTTGTTTTCATCTCCTCATTGTACCGCGGACCCGATATATTTTCGTCTACACATCGGTCCGTCTCGTTAATGTGGATATAATTCTAAAAGTTCCGTATATAACCACGTATCGTTCACGCATTATTCATATCCACAGATTTGCCATTCCCTAATTTCGTCGGATATATGTGTGTACTCTACTACCCGAACAAAGCGTGAATCTTACGTATGTCGCATTACTCCTACCCGGCAGAGGGCAGTGTTCAAATTGGCGTATGAGCATCATAGATAATTATACTGTTAGAGGCACTTCTCCGATATGTTCGATAGGCATACATTGTATATGTGTATATAGTGCAGCATTTGTATGTGGGTGTACTATCTCCACAGATAAGCTACTGTCTCGTTATCTGCCGAACCTTTGCAACAACTATGCAGGACGCTGTAAACCGTGGTTGTGATGATCGTCGGCATTCGAAAAGCTCTAGCCTAGGCTAGTTTCTATTCTTCTAGAAATAATTCTAACATAAGCATTCTGCAAGACATATCCATAATACTTTTCGAAAGGATTAGTTGAGACTATGGATGGCGGAGACGTTGAACACCAACCTGGCTCAGGTCGCAGTGTCCGGGCCACTGTTAATGCTCTATCTCCTTCTCATGTTTGGCAAAATTGTGGCTGCTGCATTTCAGCACCGCACACGTTAATGGCAGCCATATAGCCAACGGGTTCGATCGTGTCATTCTTAAATCAGTTGACTGTCCAGAAATTCCACACGTGTATTGCAACGTTGGTAAATAACACAGCCTACATATATAAATAACTAAATACATTCGATATCTGCGTCACAGCGCAACATTTTGAACATTGTACTCGGAAACACGCCAGCTGCCTGGTGGAGAAGGTTACAGGCCGTATTAGATAACATCTATGCGATAGCAAAGCAGATGACACATAAATACAATTATGCGTCGTCGAAAGCAACAGTAACAGCAACAACGGAGTAAAATAGGACGCTCGCTATTTGATACGAGACGATAGGCACACTGTGATACTATATGAGAATAAAACCAAATTGTACTGCCATACTATACCATACATCCATACGGTAGCAGTAGCAGTAAATTGGTGGCCAGGCACGTCGATATTATATATATGCAAAAAAAGAAAACAAATATATATATATATATATATATATATATATTTACATGTGCGGCTGATCGGGAGAAGCAGTGAGCTCTCTAAATGATGTACTGTCAAAGGAACTAAGGATAGTGGTATTACAATACTACACTACTTATATATTAACAGTGCCGTTTTGCTACCACCCAATTGCTAATACAAGTATTTTTGGCTAAGCGGCTTAAACTTTGTATTAGACAGGAGATTTCTAAGCCTCTTAAAAACGATTTGCTTGCAGATAATCAGTATGGCTTTCGCGCCACGGGCTGAACTGAATTAGTGCCTACCGATATACCATATGTAAGTCCCGAGACTTACGTGTATATATCTTAGCGGTATGATTTATTATTTTTTCTCAAATATATATATATATATATATATATATATATATATATTATAATATCAGTAATAACGTCGTGATATACCACTAATACCTGGGAAAATTACATATTTATTTCTAACATTGCTATTCAAATATCGGATTTTTTAATTTATTAATTATTGAAATAAAATTAAATATTATTAAAGTGAATAAGATACACCTGCGATAATAGAAAATACTGCACCTATTGACAAAACAAATAAGAATGTACAACTAAATAGTAGGTGTAATGAAGAACAATATCAACTCTAGAGTTAGCTAAGATATTATGCATGTATATGTATGCATGTATTTATCCCTATATCCTTCAAACTGCGTTTGTAACGTTTTATGGCTCCATCTCGAAGGCTTCAATCACTGATTCGCGTGAATCGTAACGTTTCTCTTAATTTTTTTTAATTATTTTAAAATGTTTTCCTCCTGGAAAAGGGCAGAAAGGGCACGGTGTCAAGTCAAGTGAATATGTTGAGTACTCCACTAGCGTAACTTTAGATGCGGCATGAAAATCCTCATGTTTCGAGCCCGGTGGACTGGCTTTTGCCAACCGCTCGCCACTGTAAAACCTTCTTCCAATTCGACCGATGCCACAATTTCACTCGTGATAGGTAGATGACAACCAACACCTTGCTAGCCGAATCAGCCCCTTACTTGGGTTCTAAATCAAACCACGAGGTGCCTATGGAGCACATTTTTTTATGAGATTGAGGTGTTCGTGCAGGATCTTATGGAAGGGCTTTGCATCCGAGCCCAAATTTTTCGCTTGCGATGCATACGCGATGTTCAGTTGATGTTCTGTACGATCCATACACTCTCCCCCCACAGTAATAGAACTTAACCCTAATGGCCGATCGAAGCTCTTGCAAGCAGTCCCGTGCGCTTAATTTCTGCTAGAGGTTGTACAAAAAATAGTACGTAGCCCGATTTTTTTGGATACGGCTGTTGTGGCACAACCACGCTCGTGTTTTTCATTTGGTTTTTTCTCCACAAATGTTTCTTACACCGCTCTCTGTGGGAGAATCGACCTTAATATTCCACCGAAACATAAACAAAGATTACCCTATCTGTCAGTGGATGCCATTCTTGCACACGCATATATATATATATATATATATATATCTATGCGCCTTTTGGCGGGTGCTGAAATTACATCATACTTGCCGTACTCGCCTCCCTCGGAGCGGCAGGAACGAGGGACATCTGTTTCTCGTCAGGCAGCAACGCGATGATTTGCTGATTTGCGTATCACTGCGCTTTTAGAATTCCTCCCTATCCTTTTCTCTCACATTTCCCAATTCTAATTTCTCGCCGGATGTCCTGAAATGCGCCTGTCGATGGATCTGCGGCAAATGAAAGAGAGGGCAGAGCAATTTTACGTTTTCAAGGCAACATTGGAAAAGCAGTTATAGGTTTTTATTTTCACGAGCAATGGGCTTTTTTTGTTTGAGACCGGTTTATGTAGTTTTTGGGCTATCCCACGCGCGATGCTTGCGAGGGCCCGCCGACGGGCTGATGACAACTCCGATTTGTGTTACCACCAGTTATCAGCAGATGGTGTGTATGATAGAAAGCTGGCCTGGCAATATGTACATATATTGCCAGGCTAGCTTTATAATTATACACAATATATATATATATATATATATATATATATAGTTTGCGCTTGTTATGCAAGACGCAATACGCATATAGATAAGCATGCTTATATATATATATATATATATACATACATATATACATACATATATAAGTTATTTTACAAGTACAAGTACAGAGCGGAAGTATCGCTTGGTCGAATCCGTTGAAGTGTATCGCTTGTTGTGTTGGTAGACGATCACCAACAAACACGACGTTGTCTCGAATCGTTGGTTGTGCGCCTATGCGTGTTTTCACTGCAGTTGCGACGGCGACACAGACGCACAACCACCGACCCATCCACAGGATCCTGGATTATACACGCGCGCGTTCACAGTGCACAACACGTTCGGCCGAGACACATTTAGTGGCCATCGTCAGTGCTCGTCGTGGCTGCCGCCAGGTCAACTAGGCAAAGCTGATTTTTTTCAATTATCCCGCCAACCCCTGCTGCTGCTGCCTCCGGAAGTCGTACTTTCCGGCCGTCGCCTGCAGCACGCCTGGCTGCAAGCGCGATAGATGATGGCGGGTCGGGTAGCATGGCAGACACCATCAGCGTACATACAGCGGCGTCGCCTTCAATTGTCGTCGTCGCCGCCGCCGCCAAATCCGCCGCCGCTGTGACATGCCACAATCGTCGTCGCCCTTGCTGGGGGGACGGGGTATGCGACCCCACAGTCCGATCTGTAGCCCCAACCCAAGAACCACAACCCGGCCACAATCGTCGCTCGCCATTGCTGAGGGGCGGGGGGAGGGGGGCGACTAGTAGCCCCGTAGCCCCAAACCAAGAACTACGACGACCCGGCCAGGTGATGGGCTCCCTGGTCGTGTTGTTGGGTCGACAAACGGCGATGTGTCGAGACGCCAGCTTGGCCAGTGGCCCCCATAGTGGCACGGTGCAGAACTGCTGCCTCTGCAACAGCAGCAGCAGCAGTAGCAGATGTACGAACGTATGTCTCTATGTATGTTTGACTCTAGGTCTGTCGGCACACGCATGCTGGAACCGCTAGCGCAATGGACGCAAGCCGCACCGCTTAGACGCCGCTGCCTTGGTGTCGAGACGTGGACCACGGCGGCCACCCTACTACAAGCAGAACCACTGCGGGCGCCCTACTACGAGCAGAGCCACTGCCGCCATGTGTGTTACCCGCCCCCCCCTACCCGTAGGTAGATGTCAACATCGCACCCCTCATTGCATCCGTTGCGTGGTACTAGCATTATTGCACACATAGCAGCAGCAGCGGCACCAGCATCACCACCGCCATCACCACCACTGCAAGGTTTGTCAAGGCATCGCAGTTTACGCCGAAGCAGTGAAGGCGAGAGGGAGGAAGGGAGGAACAATGAAGTGTGACAGATAGGCACGCAAGCAGGCAGACAGATAGACAGACGAACGGATGGAGACAGTTTGGCGTATGGAGACAGGGTTGCGCATACATTGCATACTACGACACGACGAGTCTCGAAACCGGCCCGTAGAGTGAAAGAGAATGAGGTTGCGCTGATGAGCTGTGGGTAGTAGCCTGGTAGCAGCAGACTTCGGTGAGGCAGCGCCATACTTTTGAGCTACTGCGTCGCACTGCGGCATTCAAAGCAGCAGCCGCAGATGTCGTAGTAGCAATAGTAGTAGTAGTAGTGGTAAACTGCAATACACGGACACTGGACTGAGGAGCCTGCCCACCAATGATGACGATCGTCAGGGTGAACCGATTCATATGAACGTGTCGAGCCTGGCTCGGTGTCTGTGTATCTGCCTCTCAGTGCGTCCGTTTGTACTTGGCGTTCTTTCTCAGCCGTCGTCGTCGCTGCCGCCGCCATCCATAGATCGTCCATAGAGAATGGCGCAGACTTGTTCTGATTGTGTGTATGTCCGCCGGCCCCTACGGACGAACGGACCCGGTACTTACTCCGAGGAGATGGCCTCCAAAGTTAAGGGCCAAGTCGTGCTGGGACCGCAGGCGGCTGCGATGGCAAGGGGTGGTGGAGGCGGAGGCTGAGGCGGAAGAGGAGAAGGAGAAGAACGAAGCGCGAGGCGCATTGGAGCCACCCGCTATGTTGCCTCGCGCTACAGGAGCGTACCACGCGGAGCGGGGGGTGCGGAAGGGGATTCATGCAAAAAGTGCTTGAAATTTTCAAGATTTATGACATCCTCATTGTGGGTTGGTTCCGCGCTTGTCGGTGGCCGCCACCGCCGCCGCCGAACGAGTCTTCCTCTCTGCCCAACAACAGGGGCAACAGGCTCACAGGCTTTGTTAACGGCCGGCGCCCAGTCACGAGGGCAACTGGCTAAAGTAGGCTGACTGCGTGCCGGTCTCGTTAGCCGGGGGCAATTCTAGCAGGCGAGCGAGGTGAGATCGCTCGGTTGGCTCACATAAAGCAGGACGAGCAGAAGCAGGAGCAGGAGTAGCCGCCGCCGCCGCCGAAGCCGAAGCTGCAGAACGAGATAACGGCTTTTCAAATACGGGACGAATAGAGTTTGACTAAAATGGTCGTAGTGCCACGTGTGGTGGAAGGAGGGAAGAGAGGGTCGTCGTCGTCGTTGTCGTCGTACCATTAGCGTCTAGCGTACCTACCCTAGGCTCGAGCCGTAGAACGACGTAAAGGCAATCATCAACGAGCACCACCACCACCACCACCACACTCGGAAATTGCTGCGCACCGAGCTGGCTGGCTGGCACGCAGACAACCATCGACCTGGCAGTTGGGCCGATGTCGAGCGGCCACCTCTGAACCGCTGAATCGAGCGCTAACGTGCGTTGTTTGCGGAAACCTCTTTCGGATTAGACACTCAGACCTGCTGGCCGAGTGAACTTGCCATATGCACTACGAGCATATTTTGTTGGCAACGTTGTTCGCGTATTTACTTCAACGATAGACAAGTTGTACTCAGTACATTTCGGCCTCGAGAGATAGAGAGAGATGATGTTGGGAGGCGTCTCCGGTGGTTTATTGTCGCTACTTCTCAGTAGTCAGGACCTCATCTGCCGGCAAACTACCTGTATTTGCTTCGTTTGTATAGCTTTTGTCTTACTGTGCCTCCTCTTGATTTGTTTGCGTTTTAAGTCCATATCGTATTTGTATCGTAGTTGCCATTACGCTCGGTGCTCTATGTTGCTTGTAACATTATAACAGTGTAACGTTATGTATGGCAATACAGATAACTATGATATTTAGGCGACGAAGGCGATATTCCCAACAGACGGAGCAGCGACTCGTTTTGCATTCGGCAGTTCCGTTTGCTTTGCACGCAATCGCTATGAGCAGTGTGTAGAACAGAATATCTGAGCTAGAATGACTGTGGCTAGAAAACCATCGGTTACCCTAGGTAGACATAGCGTACTTAATTCTGTCGAAGATCATCCTAGTTGCGAGTGTACGTATAAGCCGGGTCTCCGATGATAATATAACACAATTATTTTGACACGCGCAATTATAAGGTTAATTCTATGTTATTTAATGTTGGTTGTATTGAGTTTTTATATACATGAGGACGGTGACTTATGCAGCTTGTGTAGACGTGCCGATTGTCGCAAGCTACAGCAGATTATAGATGGAATGCATGCATTTTGTACCGTCCAACTACACGCTTGGTTTCTTCGACGTTTCGTATACGATTGATGTAAACGAAACCCTTTGAAGTTCCCGCTTGTATCGAGGTGAACTCCTTCTCTTTGTAATACCAGCGTATATAAGGGCAATGATACTCAAGGTAGCGATAGGGGCGATGCCGCCCAGTGAAATTCAAAAGATGGGAAAGCGCTCCATCAAATGTCATAACGCAGTAAATAATTAACGCCTGAGTGTTCTTCTAGCATAACCATTGCATGCAGCCCTTGATTGGAACGGATCTGGATGGTATCACGTTTTCTGTGTTCCTTCCTGGACTCGAAATGCACCAGAAAAGGGGATTGATCTAATCTGAATCATCAGCTTATGAGAAGGGTTTGCTCAAGACTTTGCTCACATCAGCTTATGAGAAGACTTTGCTTAAGAAAATAATAACAATCATATTTTGTAGTGATTGCAGTTGTAGCCAGCGAGAAAGACACTTTTGCGCGTGGGCAAAGCTTGCGGTTCACGGTTCGCAAGGAGCTTATTTGTTCTGGATGGATGTGGGTATAGTAACCAACCAAGTAGACGTTAGTGCGGACCGTTGTCAGCTATAAAATATATATAAACCTGCATTTGCGTCTTAACCAGATAGTTCAATTTGTCGAGTTATTTAAGTTTATTATGTAACGAACTGTAGGGAAACGTCCAACTAGTATAGTAGTAGGCTATTGCCAACCGTTCAAAGTGCAAGAACATGTCTGGTAGAGCATGCAGAAGAACGCACGAGTTTATATTTATGTAGTTTGGTGTGTTTTTCTACCAGAGCTTGGAGGTCATCGAGGTAATATCATCAGCCAGATAAGATAAAATTTGCTGCATCTAGTTCTGCTGGCCAGATTCGCTTCTCTCGCAGCTATAAATATTTCATTTAAGGTGTTTATTTTATTTTTGAAGACAGGCTTTGCTAGTACACCGTTTAATTGGGGCACGACCTTTCAGGTAAAAGCTAACGTAATCGTTGTTAAAGACCTATAAACTTAATTAACTTAAGAGCCTCTACTTGTGCAATTGCTGTATTAATAGCTGTTTGCAATTTAAGATTCACTCGCCGCTTTAGATATTTGTTGTCGTTCGCATTTTGGCTGTTGTTTTTGCTGTCATTTGCCACTGTGATGCCGCAGTGATCGCCGTCACCGTTGCCCTCCATTGTTGTCCCTGTTTTTCGAACCTTTTTTTGCGGTATTAGTAGTGCAGTCGAAGTTGTAGAAGAACTTGTCTGTTATAAATTTGTTGGTGTTGCTGTGGTTAGTTTGTTGTTATTGTTGCCGTCGAGATGGCCTTGTCGATGTTGTTGTTGCGGCCGTCGAGGTTGTCGTTGTTGTTGTTGTGCTTGTTGTTGTTGGTGTTGTTGCCGCTATTGTTGTAGTTCTCGTCTGTGATCGCTTGTGGTACGGTCGCTGATTGTGGCGCATTGACGCTACCGTTGATGACGTCACCGACGACGCTGTATTCTCATCATCACCACCACCATTATCGTCGTCGTCATCATCATCATCACCAATATCGTCGTTGTCTTTGTCGTCTCTTGAGCAGCAGTCCATCTCTGCGGGCGGGCGGGCGGGCGGAGGTTCGGACGACAAAGTCCTTCATACTCGTCTGCCGTTTATCGGCCGGACGGCCTGGCGGATCGGTCGATCTCCTTTTCCCGGTGTCTACTGTCGGTGGAGGCGGCTGCGGACAACACAAACCGCGTGGAGAGGTGGACGAAGAGGGAGAGAGGTGCTCGTCAGAGAGATAGATCTACGCCGACCAATCGGCACAAGTCGCAGGATAAAACAATAGGAGCAACAACAACAACAACCATGACAACAAGAACAACAACAACAATAGCAACACAACAACCATGACGACTACCACTACCACCACTGCCTCATTATCTGCTGTCGCCGATCTTCAATGAGACAGTCTGCAGGCTCGGTGGCGCCGCCGCCATAGTAGCGCGCTCTATAGTGTGTGCGCGTTTTGACTCTCAATTGCGCGCTCTCTCTCTTTCTCCCCTACTTCTCAGTCGCGCGCTCTCTTCACATGCCTATTCGCCCCCTACTCTCCACCCTCACCCCCACCCCGTTCCTCTTTCACGATCGCTCTCAGAGTTTGCGCTCATCACTCTCTTGGACGCGCTGGGGATCTCTCGACGTACAGCCGCCCCTGCCGTCCACACTGCCGCCTCCGCTACCACCCCCACCACCACCATGACCGCGCCGTCACCAACAGCAATAGCAGCAGCAGTTAGCGGTCAGCAGCGGTCGTTAAGTTAGTTAGGACTAGTTGCAGTGGGGGCTTGGGGTGGGGGGGGGGGGGTACTGGTAGGGCTCCCCGAGTGGCGGCTAACGGGGCGGCCGTGATGACTGTGTATTTGCTGTTCGTTGCCTCAGCAGGCCGATTACTGATTAACTAACTAACTGGCTGGCTGCCGGGCTGGGTGCCTGTCGGCTCGCCTGTCGCGACAGCGCAGCCCGAGGGAATTGGCGGGGGGGTTGATGGGGTAAAGGGTATTTGTCCCATGTACGATGGCCGACCGAGTGGGCCGGGCGGAGGAAGGGGACATGAGACGTCACTCACCCTCATTGTTGTCCCATCTTTGTATATCGGACAAACAAAGTTAGACAGAAACAGATCTGTCTGCAGCAGTCTGGACTATTCGTACCGGACGACGACGACGACAGGCAGATGGATACGAGTACGCTTTACGTACGTCGTACGATGACCCCCACCTTACAGCGTGCGACGCAAAGCAGCGACTGAGCAGCGAGCCAGACACACGCCACTGACAGACAGCTATTGAGGAATTTGGGCTGAGGTACGCCAGGAATTGTAGAGGTTCTGCGTGAGAATTGAAAGAAACGGGGTTAAGGGGTAGTCGTAGTCTTTGTGGTAGTAGTAATAATAGTAAAAGCAGTAGTTCCACAGAAAACGGTTGTTGTTGTTGTTGTTGCTGCTGCTGCTGCTGCTGCTGTCGTCGTTATTGTTGTTGTTGTTGTCGTTGCTGTAGTTGTTGTTGTTGCTGTTGTCGTTGCTGTAGCTATTATTGTTGTTGTTGGGGTTATTGCTGTCGTTGTTGCTGCTGTTGTTGTTATTGTTGTGCAATAATGCTGGAGCGTGCCGCTATGCTGCGGCTGTGTCTACTACATGCCCTCTTCTTCTTCTTTCTCTTGCCCCCACTGTTTGTCGTCCTCGGCGTGTTCATTGATTTAACGCCGGCCGCGAAACCGGTGATAACAAATGTAAGACAACACCAAACACGACGGCGACTGGACTCCCCGACATCTCTCAACAGATCGAATCGAGTTTGAACCCCACGATCAATTCGAAATACACCCTATTTGTTGCGCAGTGGGCTCAATGTCGCAGTAGTAGCAGTTGTTGTTGTAGTAGTCATCATTCTAGTGAATCGAGTCTGGTGGCGTGGTGCATTCGCGTGCGCCTTGCGACCGGAGGAAACGAACAGGTGCACGGGTTCGATTGCCGGCGTTACACATTTATATTTACGGGCTCTGTCTATGTTCCGTTACGAAGCAATGCGAGAGCAATTCAGTGGAGGTATAAATGTTAGCCGAAGACTAATGTTAGCCCCAAAAAGTTAAAATAGTCCAGGTAAGGCATTAGTCTCATTAACCTTTAGTTAGAAGCAAAACGAAAGTAGATCCGATGGAAATGGTTATAACGTATATTCAGAAAACAAAACTAAAACAAACTAGCTAGGCATACACACATCGCAGTTACATATCATACATCATAACGTTAGCCGAGGCCAGCACTGTGGGGCTAATCTTCGGGGCCATTGCCGAACCGAAGGCACATAGGGCAGGGAAAGACCGAGTCTACATGCGGCACGTGGTACATGCATTTTGCCTCACTGTATCTGCAGACGTGAATAGGCGTTGATGCATTTTGCCTTCCGTAGGACAAAACTAGCGGCAATACAGTGTTGTGCGTGTTGCATGGGCAATAATATGTCTGTCCAGTTTTACTGGTAATCGCGCACTGGTAACTAATTAGTGTCACTGTTACGAGGAACGCGCGATAGGCTGAGTAGGCGGCAACTATATGTAGCTACATGCTTAGACTCACTGATTTGTAGTCAGTAAGTCTAACCTAGTCTATTTTTCTTTTGGTGTTACAACTGTTCGCTTAGAGCTCCCAGAAGCGAAAAAGTGGACATTGGTATTCAAATAGCAAAACGCGTTTAGTTGAGTTCGCGATGATTTCAATATCGGTCGTAAGCCTTTACATCCCATGCGCGTGCGCCCATATGCAGGTGCACGGCAAGCTTTTTGCCGTTGAATCATTGTCTAGTCAGTTGAAAGCTACCTGTTACCAGGCTTTTCTTTTCAATAGTTTTAACGAAACGGGGCCACAATATATATATATATATATATATATATATATATAACTCTTTTGGCCGTGTTCGGTTTGCAGCAATTCGACAAGCTGCCGAAGTTGCAACTCTATACTGTACTGTCTCGGCATTGTACTTGTAGGAGACAGACCAGCCTACAGCCCGTAGGGGACGAAGGATACTCTTGAATTAAAAACAACTTCTTAAAAAAATGTTTTAATTTTAGACCAGCATACAACGGTTCTGTACATCGTCGTCGACAGTCGAAAATTATGATGTATGCGGAGGTCGACGAGGATATGAGGCTGGCAGGCAGGATATTGGTAGCAGTGTGGCGCGTCGCTCTAGTCGTAGGCTGTATTTGCTTCCGTTATTTCCAGCTAACCAACTCTAGGAAAAAAGCGGCGGCACAATTGTGATGAACAACAAATTGGCCGCCTCTGCAACCGCCGAACGGACGACGACCTGATAGATGGTCGCAATCGTCAGCTTCATCAACTTTGTCATTGTCTGTTGTTGCTGCAGTTGGTGTTGGTGTTGCTGTCGTTGTCGTTGTTGTTGCTGATGTTGCAATCGTCGTTGTTGTTGTTGTTGCTGATGTTGCGATCGTCGTTGTTGTTGTTGCTGTTGTTGTCATTGTCGGACACTCTGGAGTCCGACAAGCTTTATCTATCTTCTAACGGTTTCGTCCAGACAGTCAGCCCAACAGAAAACAGAAACTACAGCAGCGGCAGCAGCAGAACAACAGAGGACGAAGAGGAAGCAGAAGAAGAAGAAGACTCGAATTGGTCGGTTGATCTGTGGTCTCGGCCAGTAATAACGCCACCGCTGTCGCTGCGGGTCGGTGCCGTGATTGTTGGGTGTCGTTGTTGTTGAAACAAACCGTCATCACTGGAGGGGAGTAGACGGGAGCGCGGAGAGCTGCCGGCTGCAGGGCCGCCGAGACAGAGGCAGCGAATGGAAGAAGGGGAATGCGGGTACAAGCAAAGAGAACCTCTGGAAGAGCAAGAGAGCCAAGAGCGGAAGAGAGAGAGAGACGGAGTCAGAGAGAGGTCTGGAAACTCGAGTTCGTCTGGCGCCACATTGGCGAAACTATTGACGTTGTTGGCGCCGTCTCCGGCGTATCGTTCTCGGAATCGTCTGCGGCTCTGAGGCGGTTGATCGTCGTCGTCGTCGTCGCCGCCGACCGAACGGTGCCAAACCGTCATCATCATGATCGCCAATATTCGTCATTTGTCGTCGCCGTTGTTGTTGCTACAACTTCTGCTATTGTTGTTGTTATTATTGCTGTTGCTGTAGTTGTTGCTGCTGCTGCACGAATGTTCTGACGAGCGATTACGCGTGCGAAACTCCCGTTGCAGACGCGCAACCAACAAAAGCAGCAGAAGCACCAGCGACAACAGAAACAGTGAAACAGCAACAACAGCGGCATAGTACACTCTCGTAGACAGACACACACTCAGAGACGCATTGGCATATAAACGGGCGTATACATATGTAACTATGAGAAAGGTATGCATGCATGCATGTAGACAGATAGAGACTTAATTGTAGGAGGAAGAGGAAAGACAGCAGGAGCAAGAGGAAGACATGAAACAGCGATGAATGAAACCGCCGAGTCACTTGCTTGGAGCAGAGAGGAGGAGGGCGAGAAGAGGTGATTCGAAACGAGTTGTAGGTCAACAACAACAACAACAACGAAGGAAAGACAAAAGCAAGGATTAAAAAGGAAGAGCTAAGCGAAAGCTAAAGCTATTAGGCTTTGTTTTTCTCAAGATTAAGCACAATCGTTTTACGTGCTAAGTTCCTTCAAACGTACATTCATTTGCGCAAACATGCAGTGGTATACATATATATATATATATATATATATATATATTTTTTTTTTACTTGTAGAAAGAAAGAGAGTTCTTTACGTGAAGAAATGTCTGAATACGGTGCGAGCCAATCACTAAACGTTGCGAGCTGCGGGCGCACTGTTTTAGCGGTGATCTCGACCTCGGAGCGGGGCGGGAGAAGGATTCAATCTCGGCGATGGCACGGATAGACGACGTCACAACAACAACAACAACAACGGCAACAACAATATCAACAACAGCTAGGTCAGACAAACGTTCCAGAACCTGCAGACACAACAATACCCCCTTCACCCCGTCGAGCGCAAGTTCTCCCGCCGCCACCGGTTACTACCTGTGACTACTCTTACTCTACAAACAACACCAACCAGCCAGCCAAGCATGTGGCCATGTCATGATGATAGTATGATACTGATGATGACAACCGCGATGATAATGATGACAAGTAGGTCTGCGGCTGCTGCAGAGGCTGACGGTGATGATAATGATGATGGTGGTGGTGGTGGTGGTGATGATGATGATAATGACTGAATCAGCGTCGAACGTCGCGACACTCCTAGCGGTCACTCTAGCGGTCAATCGGCGGCGGCGGCGGCGGCGGCCAGATGAGGGTCAACGACGGGCGGCGGACGGCCGGGCAGGCGGCAGACGACAGAAGTCAACGGCGGGCGAGCGGCAGACGACACAAGTCAACGACGGCGGGAAGTCGGAAACTGTCTGCGTTCGAGTACAACAACGGCGGCGACGCCGGCGGGGGCGGCGGCGCTGTTTGTTTGCTCGGCGGCAACAACGACAGGCCATCATCTTGTTCAAGATCATCATCATCATCCCCATCGTCATCATCGTTTTGATCATCAGGGATCAAGGTGATCCTTTGAGTCTGGACCGCGCCGAGCCTGGCGGCCCGGGCTTGCGGGCCGGTCGGCGCAGACGAAGGTCGAAACAGTCGCCGAACGCGCCGGCCGAACGTCGCACCGATCTCTATGGCGAGCGACGATGACGACGACGACGGCGACAACCAATGAATGACTTCTGATGATCAACTGACTTCTGCTGCTGTTGCTTCTGCCACTGCCGCTCTAGACGTGTTGCTTCTACACTAATGCAGTCGTCTTTCCTATCGAGGCTAAAAACTACACACAGCAGCAAATATGTCGGCCGGCCGCAGAGCTAAAGGTGGGTTATTGTTGTTGTCGTTGTTGTTGTTGCTGTTGTTGGTGGAGATGTTGTTGTTGGGGTTGTTGTTGCCATTTTAGCTGTTGTTGCTGCCATTATAGCTGTTGTTGCTGCCATTATAGCTGCTGCTGCCGCTATTGTTGCTGGCGTTATTATTGTCGCCTTTGTTGCTGCCGTCATTGCCGTTGTCGTTGTTGTTACTGCTATTGCAGCAAGATGGCTTAGTGTCAACGCCTTTGACTTGCATTCGGGAGGACTGGGTTCGAGACCCGGACCGGCCACTCTTAAATTGGTTTGCATGGTTTCCAATTTAGACAAAGTAAATGCCGGAGTGGATTAAAATTAGTAGATTAAAAAATATATATAAAGTAGTAGTAGCATAACTAGTACTAATCACGATCACGCAGTAAGTCCCAGCGCGAGCAACAGTCGCAATATCGATCGAGTTCGAACGCCGCCGAAAGAGTAAGTGATTCGTAAGCAGGGCTCTGCCCTTTAGTCAAATAGGCCGTTTTTGCTCCCAGCACGTATTTTTTCGACGATCAGTGTCGATAAAGGCCGTAGGAGTTCGTGGTCGTGCCATCCGTGCAGCGCAGCGCATGGAGTGGAACAGTGCAGCGCACTTTAGCAAAGCGATTCCTGGAAATTGACTCCCGATCTCCTTCGACAGTAGCAGTAGAACATCGGCCGAAGGAACAGCAACCGTCCAATTGTCGTTTGTGTGCCAAAATAGCCCTGCACTTGGTGGGCCTACACTAGCTACGTTTTGTGACTGTTCCTCCTTCCGCGATAAGATTAGAAACCAACCAACCAGGGAAGTGAAAGAATGAGATTGGGCTATTTGGGCAAAAGCTGGCTGAGAAAGAACCTCAGACGACAACGGCACCAGCATTGATCTCTGTGCCTGTTATTACCCCTAGGTTAGGCCGTCGAAGTTGTTCTACGTTCGACCCCCCCCCACCCCGCGACTTTCTTGCCCACTTGCTACGCAATGTTATTAGTATTCTTATCAGGCCCTTGTAGAACTCTTCGATGTACTGCCATATAATATTCCTGAAGAAAGCAATTGAGTACGGGCGTGGAAGAGAAAGCTCACAGAACGGAGGAGAAGAAAACTGATTAAAGAAAGGTGTAGTCGAATAGAAGAAGACAGATTGGAATCAGTGCGGTCCTGCAGCCAGGTAGTACAAATGAGAATGATAACGACGACAAATAGCTCGTGTTAGAGATTTTCACGTGGTGCAAAATGGGTACGCATGGCATTGCGATTATGTATGCGTAGATACATACTCGAGACGAGTGACGTCTGCACTTCAAGTAATCAAGTTCATGCA
>QVRM01005380.1:0-121940 GCA_003439945.1 Dermanyssus gallinae | reverse complement strand
CGACGGCTTTGGGGTCCATTAAAACGCGACTCCTCGAATAACTGTCATTCTTCTTATTGTAACGAGATTACTCAGTAATGCGGCTCATTGACTTATGAGACTGCATATTATGACGTTGGAGGATAATGGAGTTAAGGGCTTCTGAAGAATGCCCCCGTACGCCCACAGCTAGAAATGACAGCATGAGAACGCACGACACGTCGTCTAATATGAGAACTAAAAAAATCATTAACTATCGACAGTGTGCTTTCAGTCGACTTTGCAAATTGTACAAACTTTTTAACTATCAATTAATCATTCAGTTATTATTAGTAGTTACAAGATATCTGCACGTCTTATAGTTTAGTGTTCCAACTAAGCAGGCAATTCACACGTCCCTGCAGTGATTGTGTGTCGATTTGACGCGCATCATGCCAAGTGGTAGCCGTTGATGTTACATTCTACACACTCGAGACCACTTACAGTTATATCTTAGCGAATCGGCAAAAATGGTGCAATGAAAATCCACTGACAATAATATAAACAAAACCAAAGTCCTACGTTTCAGTCGTGAGGAGCATATGCCATCGCAGATCGCCGTATAAAAATAAACGACACCCCTGTAGAGTCGATTAAGTTCTTTTCCATATTTAGGAGTGACTCTAACTTCAAGACTTTCGTTTTGGAGGCACATAGAACAAAAACATGCCAAAGCAACAGCAGCTATAATGCTTTCTTGGAGAACTTTGTGGCACCGGCCTAAAGATTGCCGTCAATTTATTCAAGATAAACATCGCACCAATCGTCTGATATAGCTTACAAGTGATTGCGCCTCACATTAGGCTGACAGACCTCAAGAACATCGACCGAGTTGAAAATTGCTGTATACAGCGTGTGCTTGGACTACCTAGGAACGCATCGGCGACACTAGCGCTAGCACTATGTCGAGAGAGAACCTTTACGGAGGACCTCATATTAGACGGAATACCATTTAGTGCAGATGTGCTGGACCGATACCTAGAGTTTAGAGAAGAAAGAAACATTCTTTTTTTAATGCAGAACTATACAGAAGGACCAGCGTTCACCATAAATAAGTGCAAAAGGCTCTACAAACAATCGAACTCTATTGTGTAGGATAACCCGGCATGGTTATGACCATTATATATGTCTGAAATAAGCGTGTTACGTAATTGACGAATGTGTGTGTAAATTTTGTGGATATAATCGCCATGGAGGTCAAAGATGTGAAATTCAGAAGAGAAGGTCAATTGAAGTTTGTCAACCCTTTCCGGTATCTGAGTCATCGGCCCCATTGTGCTCGGACGACCTTCGGGCAAATTTTGGTTTGTTTCAAAGGTGTTTTATAATGTGCATGAAGCAAGCATTTTGCTTGCTAATGCGGATAAGGATCCGTTCCGTGCACCTTATCTTAGGCTGTGCGCCAATTTTGGAGATAATTTGATTGAGGTTGAAGAAAGCTTTTTTATCGGAATGGGAACAGAAAATTGATTGGAATCCGCCGGGAGATTGTAGTCCTGGATATTTTCAGTCCCTCTCACCTCTGGTCTGATCTTGCATTTAACAGCGCCGATAAACGACAAATACTGCAGAGTACGATTGGTCTGGTTCTGAGTGGTGAACGATTCGTAGATAACGAAGTGAACATATACCTGCCAAATTATGCAGTATTGTGTCCAAAAGAGGTCCATAAGTACACTCTATGTGGGAATGCTATTCCCATTTAAACCGGCATTAGAAAGAGATCCCTCTTACCGTAACATCGAATAACACTGGATTTCAGTCCTCATATTATACAAGTCATCCAATCGACTTTTCTAAAACGTACTACCATATTCGTTGCTTTATAATAAACAATTACAATGTTTACATGAGATTTTTATAACCGTTTGGTTGTTTACAAAGGTGCGTTCTGTTGTCAGGTTTGGCGCCCGTACGTAAACAAACCCACTATGTAGTAATTAAAAGCGTACAGAGGAAATTCCTTGTCGTGTCTCTAATTGTCCTAATTCTATTGTGGCAAACCCTATTTAGAAACGGCAGTCCTACAGAGCGGATTGTATTTTGAATTCACCGAGTGTATCCTTCCTATTGTAAATATATAACAAAACTTTGACAAAATAAAGGTGGATTTGAAACGGACGATGGGGATCACAGTTGGTCGAAGCTAGTGTCACGTGGATGTTGTGCAAGTGTGGCTGTAGGAAAACATCTATACAAAATGAACGTCATACTAACGCTGTAGTCGACAGTGGACAATCCATGCCGCCAGAGAATCTTATCATTATTATTAAGTTAGTTCTATTTGGCTGCGCGTAACATTTACCTTCCCTGAGGTGGCACGTTTACTCGATTACCTGTGTCCTATGGTTGACGTATATGCTTACTCTTATTTCTGCATCTGGTTGATTATATTAGTAGACCGTTTCACGATTAGGCATACAATTACTAGCACCAATATTGGTTAGTCTAAGATGATTGCTAAGATGACTTTATGGCTCAATAACTGGGTGCTATGTGCGTTTAGGCGCCCTTTGTCCGGTATTGCTTCTATTCGTAGTCACACGCGCCGCACCCGTCGTCGCTGCTGCTAGTTCTCTAACTGTTGCAGTGCTGGATTTACTTAATCAATCATTTTTAGCTTGTCGTTCTGTGGCTACCATCACCCAGCCGGGTGCAAGCAGAAAAAGCAGGAGTTTGTTTGCAATGTTCTTGCAAAAGAAAAGAGAGATAGAAATGGAACATGGACGAAATTGAAGTTTGGCGCGTGGCGGCAAACACCTAACACGTTCGCCACGTTTCCAATCATGCTGTCCGTCCCGGTACTCTGCTTTCTTCAGACACGAAGTTCCCCGATTTGATGTTGAGCTGTGGGGGGGGGGGTGCGGGGATAGGAGAACCGTTGATGATAAGACTATTACCAAGCAAGGCAAATTTATGAAAGTGCGAAAAACAATGTTCGCTAGCCAAGTTCGTGTTTTATTGAGCCGTAATTACCTGTTACTTGGCGAATCGCTTTTCCCTGTCTACGTCAACGTCAATAATTGTTTGCTACGAGCGATAGAAGATCACAAGCTGTAGGACACGATATTGAGGCCGGATGGGTCCCGCTTCCCATCTTGACCAGTGTGGGACTCGACCCCAGCAGATGATGGTAGCCTGCTGCAACTGAAACCCACTAAACACACATCCCTCTTAAGCTTCACTCGCTGATGGCCCAAAGCTTTATCGAACATTCTATATCAGACTATCAGGAGAAGCAAGCGCCACTCGGATCGCTTGGCCGGGGTCATTCAAAGGCTGTCCCATTGTTTAAAGTGCTTTCTCCCGACACCTGCGCCCCCCTGTCATTCAGTCACGTACTCTGACAGGTAGGCAGGTGCAAGTTTAGCGCTCCTAAGCCTTCCTAGGGCTCATTTCTCTGTCAATAGCCATAGCTGCTTCTAGCTTCCATCAGAAGTCCTGCCGCATACATAGTCAACAAACTCCTTGCTTTCTTTGAAGGTATTTATCCGAGCGGTGAGGAAAGTGCTTGCAGCTTTCTGTTTTATTAGTGCTTCTTAGTGTCTTCTAAATCCTATCTGGTGCCGTAAATTGGTACAGTTCAACACCTTTGCCTGGTGCATCTTTTGCGTCGGAAATTGACCCGTTATGGGCGTCGTACACTTGTCTAAGGGTGCTGTACACTTCACATCTGGAAAAGCCATAGCAGGCACGACGACGACAGCGACAACAGGTAGCACGCCACCGCCCCCGGCTGACGTCAATAACCACGACAATCCGCCAGTCAGCTGTGCTCGAAATGTTAGCGCTAAAAGGGCAGCAATAGCGCCGATGCCGCTGTCGCTGCCGGCTCTCTGCCGACAAATGGAAAGGGACGCAACAAGAAATAGGGGAAACAGGAGGCGACTAGCCCGCCCCAGCAGCAGCAGCGGCATCCGTAGAAAAGAGGCGAGAAGCGTTGGCACTGCCACGTTGGTGCTGTCAACTCCAGGTGCTGCTGCAACCGGCCTCGGTAATGTTGCTGGGTGTAGCGCGGCCAACGGACAGCTGACACAGCAGGTGATGTTGCGACTATCGTATGCGATCTAGTGGCGAGAGAACGTTTCGGGGCAGACAGTGTCACCTGCCACTACAGGAAAAGCTGCTGTGCCACTGGATGATAATCAAGTGGCAGGGGATGGTGATGCTCTGAATGATGTCGATATTGAGGGTTGGATGAAGTGGTAAACCGGCTCCAAAGATGACTGCTCATACTGGTGTAACCAAAACCGCACTAAAGCAGTTTTCTCGTCAGCCGACGACAAGTAACTTGAGAAAAAAAGGCGTTGATTGATATAGCCCTGGAAAGGGGAAAATTAATGAGTCATGCTTCGCTCGCAATGGTGAACTCGTTAGTGTGGTTGCTAATATTGTGGATAGGTCTACTTGCTCAGTTTACCACAACTTGTGGGTATCCTTGTCCAATTACAAATAAGTGACCAAGATCAACTGTAAAGAGTAAAATTTGTGGCGCACATTAAAAACGTCAGTACTGGCATTGCAATTCCAACTAAAGGTGTTATCCTCTTTTTGCGGGCATCGAATTTCTTGTTGAGGTTTGCCTCGGTTTGAAAACCCACGGCGTGGTGTTCTGCAGGGAGCCTAATCATTGCTACAGGTGCTTTAGCCTAGACCACATTAGGCCGAAATGCCGTGGTCCTCTCCTCGTTGCCGCCGTTGCGGCACTACAATTCATCTCCGTAAAGACTGTACTCAACCCCCCCGAAGTGCTGCCTCGGTAAGGGGTCTCACGAGTCTACCCCGAGGATCGTGCCCTCGTCGCCTCCACCGGATAAAACAGCGTAGGAGATCAGCCATACTATGCATTCAGCAAAACACCTCCGCTCCAACGGTGAAAATCTGCTCACCCGTGAACGAAATACAGCTATCGGCATCTTCTTCTAAACGGTCTTTCTGCGGTTGTCCAAAACGGGGCTAAGGTCCCTTCACGACCGGTAGATCAGTCCTTAAAGGCGGGAGCGGATGTTATAGAGCCATTCCTAAATGTTCTCTCTCCATCGCAGGGTGACCGTCTTGACAGGGCAATGCTCGCCATTACCGAAAAGATCATACCCTCCGTTATCGGCACCATTGTAACACACATCAGCAGCGCTATCGAGAGGACACTTTCGTACATTCTCCCTTGCGCGCTTTTCCAAGTCGCTTTCGTTGGGCCTGCTATCGGATCCTCAAACAACCTCACTGCTGGCCTACGCGATCAGGTTAAAGACGCTCTGCTGTCTGCTGTAACTTTAAGCTTGGTTGATCTGCGTCCGCTCAAAGCTGATCCCGCGATGACAGCGACTCTGGTCTCGCAATGATGTCACAACAAGACACCCGCATGTGGGCCGTTTCCTCTGTCAGCAGTCGCGAAAGCAACGGTCCGGGTTTTCCCACAAGGGATGTACTCCATTCAAGTTCTGCCGCAAGCTTACCGTCAAAAGTCTCACTGCATGACGTTATCCTCGTGACGTCTAAAGTCAAGAGCGTATCTAAGATGATTTCCTGTTTACCCCGGGGTATTTGCGACAACATATCTCTAAACCTTGCAACTCCGATCAATGAGGTCTGCTCAACAGCAAGCAGCAGGAGTGCCACAGACAAGGCGCTCGTCAAGCTAGACTTCAATACTGCCTTTAACACGCTCAGACGAGACCACCTGCTTAAGGCTGTGCGCTCGTACCTTCCTCGACTTTACCCGCTGTTTACCATATGTACAGGGAGAACTCATTGATTCGTGCTCCGGTGTTCAACAGGGTAAGCCCTGTGACCCCGCTCTATTTTGCATCGCTATTCACAAGCTTCAAGCTCTTTTTTCTACGGCACTTTCGCCAAAGACGCCACGGCGGTCCAGAGATATAGCCCATATAAAGGAGTTCGCAACGGTCTCAGAACTCAAGTTGAACGACGCCAAGTGCGAGGTTTTCTTTTTCTTTCAAGTGGACTCCTATCGCGGCTCCATGCTTTTAATGGTGCGCAATCTTCTGCCAGCTGCCGGGTTGATTCCTAATCACGAATTCAAGCTTTTAGAGGCGCCAATTATCAACGACTCTATGGGCGTATCTCCCACATAACTAAAAAAGGCTCTTACCTTGTTCGCTGGTGATCCTGACTGCGATCCTCGGGCGCTCACGTAGCTTCCTACCTGCTTCGCGTGAGTTTGTCAAGTCCGAGGCTGATCTACATCTTGCGTTGCTCACAAGCGTATGCCGAACCAGACCTGCTACAATCGTTCGACGAAACTTTGCAAAGTATCCGTTAGGGTATCCTAAACGTTTAGCTTAGGCAAACCTCGTGGTTACAAGCTTCGCTCCCAACGTCCGCAAAGGGAATGGGAAATCGCATGGCTTCGCAAATTGCCATTTCTGCTTACTTCGAGTCTCTAAAAAACACCGAGACCCACTTTGGTGTTCGGGATGCCTACACCAGCTTCATCGCTTAAATGGAACAAGCTGGTAAGCTTGTTCCATTTAACGCTACTAAGCGGAAAAGTGGGGTCCACTGCCTGAACGCATTTCACAGACGGCTTTAAAACTGCAATTATTTAAGTTGATCCAAGGGTGGTTGATGATCTAGGCGAACGACATTAACAAGCAGACGTGACTGAGAGCATCCGATCCGATGAGCGGCAGTTGGCTTCAGGCCATTCCCTTACCGCAGCTGGGGACGATGCTGGACAATACCAGACTCCGCATCGTCTCTGGCCAGCGTTTGAGGGAATCAGTCTACCTCACACATAACTGCAAAAGATGTGATCTACCGGTGTCTCCTATGGGTAAGCATGCTCTTGCTTGCAATAGGAACGGTAGGTTCTCGAGGCATTCGGCTCTGAGCGACGTAGTACACCGAGCAATGCAGTGAGCTCACATACCTGCAGTCAACAAATCAGTCGGTCTGGTATAGCCAATAGCAAACTGCGTCCGGAAGGCGTGACTCCAGTTCCGTGGAGTGAAAACCGCTGCCTCGTGTACGACGTTACAGTGTCTTGCACGTTGGCCGATTCGTGTGCTCGCCATACCAGCCGATCGGAGCAGCCGCTCGCCTTGCTGAAGACCGCGATTGGTAAAATATCGTCCACTGGCGCAAAGCCTTATTGTTCAGCCAACCGCCTTTGAGAAATTAGGCCCAATGGCAAAAATCACAATGAGCTTTATAGGGGAGCCGAAATCCACAGTTGCTGCGTCAATCGGCGATCGTAGGGCATGGCGGTTTTTGCTACGAAGTATATTGGTTGAAATGCAATGCGGAAACGCTGCGTGCGTCGATAATCGGTTTATTACCCACGGGCAAGGAACTCTCATCTCTGCCGTAGCCGATTCGAGTTGACCTCAAAAATAAATGTGTAACTAAAGGACTTAAATAAATTTCAAACTATAAAAAAAACTTTTTAAGGTTTCCTTTACATGGTACAAATGTTTTTGAAGTTTGATATTGCTGTAAATCAAGTCACTTTCCGTTTTGTCCTGCCAGTGAACACAGCTCGTTCAGGAAGATTTTTAATTCAAAAAAGCAAGCTCCGAAGATCCCATTGTTAAGTGAGGATTTGCATGAAGTAATAGCTCAGTTCTCTTCCCGGTCGATCTATCAATTTGTTAGGCCTGGGATGAGGGATCAGAGATTATGTCCCGGTGCTTCAGATGGACTAGAGTCCCATTTGGTCTGTATTGCCTCCATTGCTTTTTCACGTTGTCTCTCTATTCCTTACTGCAGCTCGGATCATTTCCCAACAATGTGCGCTTCTTCCCTACCTTCGAGCCCCGGAACACTAAAGCATCGTCTGCGCTTACCGTGCGATACGCTTGGATCATCCCGAGGACCCTTGGGATTGCCTCGTACCCTTTCACCAGGATATTCAGTAGGCAGGAAGACCTTAATCCTCCGTTGTTTTTGGAGACGAGCATAACCTCGGACTGTTTTCAGTTTGCAGGTATTGTTTTCCTTCTGGTTGCTGTGGTAAACTCCTGTGGAACCAGATATAAATATTCCTTAAGTAGTATGTTGACCGCCAGGGGCGGAATGCCGCCTGGCCCTGGAGCTTTTCCTGGTTTAACTCTCGACACAGCTTTGAGTACCTCTGATACTGTTATCACTGAGGGCTCGTCCTCTTCTCCCAATGGTGTTCTTTGCTCCATATGGAAGCGAGTGTGTAGCGAGAGGAGTTTGCTCAGAATCTGGTTGATTTGCCCCTTTGTGAGCAAAGCTCAGAACTGTTGTGTATAATCTCCCTTTACTATCATGCAGGGCGTTCCCCAAGAACCACCTTCGATTTCGTCATAAAGGTTGTGCTATATGTCTTACTTTCTACAATTTCTTGCTTCAGTTCGGCCCTACACTTTCAGTAATTGGTCAATGCTCAAGCTCAACTCGCTGGAGTTTTATGTGTTTTTTATAGATCACGTCTTGTGGTCTCTGTTGCAGTCAGAACTCTTCTGAGCAGTGGTCTTCACCAATATTTTGGCTGGCAGTTCGCCCGCTTTGGGTGTATGGGCTTAGTAGCTCGAGTGTGTGCCGTTATCAGAACGCCTTGGAGCTCTTCTGGAATTGGGGGTTAGTAGAGGGCAGAGCCTAGTGAATAGGTGCCGAGAAAAGAGTCCTTACATAAAAGTTAAGCAGTCGCATGAACGTATCATTCCGCACCGTTTGCGTAATGTGTTGCAAATAAAAAAACAGTGGTAGAATTAATGCGCAAATAGTACTCTTTCAGCATGATAGCGTTCCTCTTCACACCTCTACAGTCGCAATTGCAAAATGGCACGAATTAGAGTTCGAACTACTACCCCATACGCCCCATTATTCGTACGCAAATTCGCAATAAATATAGTCCATCATCTTTGCCTGCCTTCAATTCTGTAACCACGGGAGAACGTTGAACAGCCAGCGTTTATTTTTATATATTTATATTTACATCGATTATACGGCCCATGTTAATTATATTCACAGTATTATACCTTGTGGCGGCGTGATCTAGGACACTAGTGCGCCAGTCATAGTTGTCATCTACCGGAGTGTCGCCGGTTCGATCCCTGTTGTTGATTAAATTTTCTTTGAGCTATGCTCATTGAGAATAGAACTATACCTGATGTGAGTCTGTGGCTATGCTGCCACAAGAACTGTTGAAGAAACCCTAGATATCTCAATATGTCCGGCCCTCGATTCATTGAAGATATACCTCACGGTGAGTTCCAAGCCCGTAGGGGACGGAGGATAGTCTGGAATTTAAAACAATCTCCTTTAAAAAAATTTAATTCTTGTAGCTCTAACTCTTATTGTTGGATATGTATACACTACACATACTAGTAAGTACCACATCAAGGTATTTCATGCTGAGTCGCCATCGTATGTTAAGGTAAACTTTGAATAACAATTCAATTTATTTAATTACAAATGCGTAGTGAGTTTATCTATGAACCCAGCATGATAAATAACTATTATTAATTACTTTTTCATACAGTATTCAATACAGCCTTCTATGCGCCGCCTTACAAAACTTGTATATATTTCCGCGTAAAGTTCTTGTGCGTTGTAGGTTAACGAAGGCTATAGCCGTACATATTCTTGACTAAAACCCAAGGCTCTGCATGTAATCACAAGTTGGTTACCAAAGATGAAAAAGTCCGGCTAACTTCAGCTCCAACAAATATCCCTGCTATAGCTACTATTCAACCAGAATCCTATTCAAAACTAACTTGATATTGCCAGAACTGCTCAATACGACTTTATTTAACCGATTTGCCGCTAGCATTACACGGATTTATGTAATCGAGTAAAGAAATGTATCCACGATATGAACGTTAGGCCTTCTCCTTGACAAAACGCCCGGTCTAGATAGTTTTCCCACTCTAGCTGCAAGCTCGGAGGTAATATTCGCTTCAATAGTTTCACTTGAAAGCACACTATTCCGTATAACAATTCCGGCCAAATCAGCAGTCGGCATTTATCGGCACTGAGCTAAAACTTGTAGCACGGGGCAGAGTAGGTTTTCACCCGCATCGTTGAGCCGGCGTACTGTTCCGTGGCATGAGTGAGCCGGCCATGTATAGACAGACGGTCAATGGCAACAGTTTGAGATCTGTGCACGTTCCAGATTAAGAGAACCACTGCATAACAGCAGCTCAGGCAAAATAATGAGGCGGGCTGATGTATGTACTCACGCATCCCACACAAGAGTGTCATGTGTGTATGTCCCCCCCTCGCAGCGTCGCCTCCCCTTGTGTCCCCACAAACAAGCATCAGCATCAGCAACAATAACATCAACATCAAACAGTTTTACTTGTTATAGCAGCTGTAGTATGAATTAGTAGTCGCAGCAGAAGCAGAAGACATGACAATGAAGTGGTGTGTCGTAATGCAGCAAAGGCAGCTTGCAACCGAACGAGGGGTGTTATGCTGCTCGACATGCCCTGTTGTTTGACGGCGCTAATTAGACGAGAAACACGGCGACTCGAAGGAAGGGGGGGGGGGGTTCGAATTGACCACTAGCGATGGCGACGCATTCAGCCGGTTCACATATTAGCGCATTGAAATTGCGTCGAAAGGTACTATCAGCAGCGGCGTGTGCTGTCACTGTCAACCAGCAGAAGGGCCGTATCAGTCGGGCGTCCAGCCGAATTGTACGGACACCGATTGAAAACGCACCCCTATGGCAAAACCAGCTCGATTACTAATTAGCGCCCGTATGTTGGCGCTGCTACTATTACACTGAAAGCGACTAGAGGCTAGGCCGTCGTTGTTGCAGATCCACTATTAAAGCAAAGTGGGTTTGCGTAATCTCGTTGCAAACTGTTAATTAAACCTCTTTCATTTTATACAAACGAAGAAACCATATATATATATATATATATATATATATATATATATATATATATATATATATATATATATATATATATATATATATATATATATTTATATATTGAAACCTAGTATTACGGTCAACATCGATAGAGCAACCACAACGTACGCTCTATAGGGGACATTTTGGAACAATATCGATGGTAGTTCGATTCGTAATATGATTATCTTAAGCCCCCTCCCCCCGCTTTCCCCGCTCCCGCCGTTCGGACTTTCATAGGGCCGAAGAAGAACGAAGCAGAATATTCTGCTAAACACGATCCTTTTGCTTCTCCACCGAACCCGCATGGCACTTTCTGTGAATTGATGTTGGCCCATCCACATCAGTACAACAGATAATGATCATTTTACTCTCGCTCTGAAACAAGACAATTCAGCCTCCAGTTCAATTAAAAAAAATTACGTTTTGAACAAGTTTTATCACCACTTAAATTTAACATACTTAAGTCAGAAACGCCCTGTGTGTATATATATATATATATATACATTTTTTAGAACACCTAAGTAAAGTAAATAGAAATGCTTGAAACATATGAATCAAACAACGAGGATTTACACTTAACAACATCCAAGACATGCTTTATATAGGTACTTTACACAAAGGGTAATCACAGTGGGTGCTCATTATTACGAGGACTGCAACACTGCATTAGGTGTGTCTATTAGAGCGCCGAACAATAAGCACGTCCGCAAATATACGCGTAAACAAAGTAGTCAACTTGTGCAGCATCTTTATAACACACCATAACTATAGGTAAAACGCGTGCATATGTATAACTATCCAGTGCTTCGTAGTAAGGCATCTGATGTTTTTAGGAATACAGGTCTAGGTTTCAGGGAAGCGGTATGCAAGTGTGTGTCGTTTATACTTCAAGGATAATGCGGGTACTTTGAGAGTTGTTGCACGCCTACCTGAAGTTCGACTAGAGTGTAGGAACTAGTGGAAACGTGATCTTCGTATGTACAATACCTCGTAAAAATGTATATACTGACAAAAAAAACCTGCCGCGTATATACCTTTCCGCCATGAGCGAGGTAAATCGACTGAACAAATCAGGAACCGGATCCCCTTAAGCCTCCTAGAAAAATTGATCTAAGCACACTATTCCGTATAACAGTAGCTATACGGAGAATTATGTCATAGCCACCACTCCAAAGAAGCTGCCATAGCATAGCACTCATAAGAATACGGCTTTATACACCAGAAGTAAGCCCTCTGTGGGGACAGCAATCAATTAATTCTATACAGCGCATACATTACAGCATAGCACTTGGATTCAATATAATCCAAATGAGGATGCCACCACAGGTTGTCCTGCAGGATGACCCTCAGACACTTAATGATCTGCGAGAGCTCAATGTTTCGTGTCTCAAAACACAGGTTGTCATTTAAAGCCAGTAGCTTTGGCGATGAACTAACAAGTATGCAATTGGTATTTTTAGCATTGACAACTAGCCGAAAGTGTTAAAAATCGTAATTATGTTGCCACTATCCAGGAGTGGCTGGTGCAAATTCGTATTAAAATTTTGATAATTCACTCCGAACAGTAGCGTCGTGTCACTAGCAAAAGCTAAAGCACAATCAACATTTAGCACCTATAAGGGGACATAAAAGGTCCGAAAACCGAGTCTTGAAGGGTACCGATATCAACTAGATGCCAGGACATTATATGACCGGCTGTACCACCTGTCTCCGCTCTGAGAGAAAGGACCTAAACCAGGCAACAGCCGGCACTGAGCAGCCCAGCTAGGCAAGCAGAAATGAATGATCAGGACAATTAAACGCAGCCGTCACTGCAGGAAGGACTGCGAGACAACATTTATGCACCACGACCAAATTGGACACCCGCTGCCATAAATAATGCCAATGCGACTCGACCTACTGCTGATAGAGCTCAACTGGTTAGGCAAAAGTAAATTCATAATTCATCGATTTTAAATGCCGATTTAGCCTAACCAACACGAGTTTCTCGATGAGATCTGTCGTTGATTATGATTGTGAGATATAATTAACGACAGATCGGCCTATAAGTCCACCAAATTAATCTTAGAATGTCTGCAGTACTTATTAATTCCGCGACCGTAAACCAGGCGAGAAAGGAAACCAACCTCCGTTGCACGGACTATCAGAAGCAGGAAGGTCCACAAAGTCAAAGCATTTTCTGCATATAGAAGCAGGATTTTACTGAAAGCGTCAAATGCCGAACTTCGTTGACTGCATCATAAACGGCTAGCCACGGAATATCCAGTAAGCGACATAGGAACATATCAATGTTAGTTTTTCATGCCTTCTACGTGGGTTTGGAGCCAACTCGGTCAACGGTTTGGCAGTTGCAGAGTTACCATAACAATATAAAAGAACCGGGTGATGATTAGAAAAAAACAGAGTTTCGAGAATCATACTCTGGATGGTGGCAAGCCTTGAGCAATTAGAAACAGCAATGTGGTCTATGCACGCATCCGACGCGGGCCTGGTTATGCGATTCACCACAAAGAAGAAGTCTCCACACAGAAGAATGAAGATGTGTAGTCGCAAGGCTGCGGGATCGTCAGGAGGGCATTTGCATCGTCCATAATAATGACAGGGTGCACTAATCCGGCATTATTTTTATCTAGAGCATTCGAAAGAGTATCTTCCAAGCCATGGTTGGAATAAAACCCTAAAATCCCCCCGTCTTCACATTTCGCGTATAGTTTTGATTGATATAATTTAGACAATGCAGTAATCGAAATAGAGGCTTGTGGAAACACCAAAAAAAAAACAAACGAAAACACAGTAACATGTGTGTTTAAAAAAGACGAAAACCCAGTCGCAGGTAGGAGTAAAAGATCCTAAGTTAATATTAAGAGTGTTGACAACGACAAGATAACAACCTTATTTAGTTTATTTTTTAACACGTTGCCGCCTATGGGGATACAGTATGCAAAACGTTTGTGATGTGCTTCAAAGCAGATATTATATTGTTGTTAACTCTCTTCAATTTAGAGTGGCAGAGGCACGCGATGTCTTTCATGGATGGGGCTTGCTAGTAGAACTTGTAACAAACTTATCTGCGGTGCGAATCTGCTTCTTATGGGAGGTGTGATCTACCGGGTGATACCGGTAGATTTACGCGACTGCCGGGGCCAGACGAGGTCTTTATGACTTGTAGTCTTACCACAGCAGCATAGGTAGGTGGCGATGGTGGTTGTAGATCATGCAGACGAGGATTTTGAAGCGGCTCTGCGTTTATATATTTCGCATAATCGGTTAGGGCAGGATAGTCAAGGCGATGCGTGGGGACCTATTCAGTTTGCACATTTTGCCTGTTGCTTGCAGCTTAGGTTGAGGCGATTAGCTTGACCACATCTTTTATACGTAACTTCATTACGGCAATATTTTGCAATCTGGTCCAGCCTTAAACACTTGTAGCAGACGACTGGAGTTCTCACCCACATAGTGACTTAATGCGGCCTAAAAGAAAATAACACGTCAGTCGGTGAAATCCTATTAAATTGGAGCATGACCCTATCAGTAGAGATCGATGTCCCGGTGGAAATTATTCTCCTAATAATGTTTTTTCTTCTCGCCACCAATACGACACTCACTCCTTTAGAGCAGAATTATTGTTTGTCACACTAAACTTTTATGAGCTTTGTTTTTTGGCGCGGTATGCACCTAGATTATTGCATAATTGCATTCCACAATCGGAATATAGCGGGTGCTATATTCCATGTCAAACCTGCACGGCGGCGTTTGCTTTATCAATGTTTTCAAACCAGGTGTAATTGATGCAGGCTCTCGACTCTAGGCTAGCAGTCCGGGCATCTTACTGCATAAGAAAAGTAGCCCATCACATAGTCCCATTTATTGTTTTATCGCAACAACTACACGAAAAAGATTCTTTGGCTGACTGAATGATTTGAATTGGATGGCGCCGATTTGTCCTTCTAGCTTTTGGAAACGCTTAGTAGTGCTTCTGGAGACTATCACCTTCCAATAACTATTCTCCAAATTTGCATCCTCGGTTTTATTAGCATAGTCGGTTTTAATATTGCAGTTCGTAGAGATATCAACTTCTGGAAACGGCAGCTCCACAAAAACTTCATCCATGACTACCGGTCCCGAAGCAGATGACTCCGTTTGATTTCCACCAGCTGGTCCAAATGCCTTTTGATGCCGTCGCCATCTTACGAGCCAACGCAGTTAAATTCGCTTCTTTGTGCTTTGATTCGGCGATAGTATTGAATGCATAATTCAAGCCGGCCCTTCTGCTCTTCTCGACTACTATCTTCAAATTAACCATTGTTGACGCGATAGACAATAATTCCTTACATACAACTGAAATATTCGGCAACTATATGCTGCCAGTGGCTAAAACGATTGTTTGCAAGTAACTGTGTATATATATATATATATATATATATATATATATATATACATATATATATATATATATATATATATATATATATATATATATATATATATATATATACACATATATATATATATATACATATATATATCTACTAAATGTTCTAGCTTCATCAAGACAATAATACGGGGTGTGATATCGAAAGCAGAATTCAAAGTCAAGCACCAAAACAAAAGAAGTTTTCCGGTTTATATATATATATATATATATATATATACTGTTAATTAATAATTAATTAATAATAAAATAACTGGAAAAACGTCTTTTGTTTCCGTGCTTGACTTTGAATTCTGCTTTCGATATCACACCCCGTATTATTGTCTTGATGAAGCTAGAACCTTTAGTAGAGATCGCCGACGACGTAGTTTCGCCTCCGGAGATCACAATTCATAGTTTAAAGTCGTTTCGTTATTTGGGTAACTACTCTAAAGTATACGTAACAGGGCTTGTAACTACTTCACTGCTCTGTATTTTTAACGCCATGGTAGTGCAAACAACCAATAAACTATTTTCAATATTTTGCATTTTGTGTTATACTTTTCCGGCGGAATCATTTACACTTCTCAGGTATTTTCTTCCTGTCACAACTTGGCCACATAATGATGTTAGGTGGTATAGGCTAAAATACCGAGACAGAGAGAGATAGAGAGAGAGAACGGAACGACATTGCAAGCTAGTCATGAGGGTCACTAATTGTTATTATTGCGTTCATTCTGTTTGACTGCGCATTGCATTTACCTTCCCTAACGCAGCAGATTTACGTGCTAACTTGTGTACTTATAGTTGATTTCTAATTTGACTCTTAATTCTGTATCTGCTATGTCATTTCAACAGACCGTTCACGATTAGACATGCAATTACTAACACTAATAATTTAACTTATTGGCTAGTCTAAGATGAGTGATGACATAACTATGTGGCTCAACAACCGACGCCGTATGGTCTGGCGACCCTTGTCCGGTATAGGCCGCGTTCTTAGTTACAGGCGCTATTTTCTGCTGCTGGTTTTCTAATTGTTGCAGTGCTGAATTCCTATACACAGTAATATTTCGCAGTCTTACTGCCTCCAGTGGCTGCCGGATGTAAGAAGAGAAAGCTGGAGTTCGTTTCTTGTTTTTTGCTGTTCGTTTCTAATCATGCTGTCGATCCCGGTTGTTTGCTTCCATTGTAAATGACGTCCCCTGTTTCAAAGTTGGACTATGAGGGTAAAAACCCTGTTGAAGGTAAGACCGTTATCGAACAACGCTGAGCTTAAAGAAAAGGTAAACGAGGACAAAAACAATGTATGGTGGTCAAGGTTGTGCTTTAATGCGTCATTTACTGCACTTGATAAATCGTTTTTCCTATCAGCGTCAACGTAGACTATATTTTTTTGCCACTAGCGATAAAGAGTAACATGCCGTAAAACAAAACATTAAGCCAGTGTTAGGGGGTTATTGATGACGCTGTTACTATTGTCGTTATTGTTAATGCTGCTGTTGTCGCGCTAATTTTTTTTTAATTACGGGTAACTGCTGTTACGGGATGTCAGGCCGCCGAGACTCATACAAACTAAACGCACCTTCTCCTTTAAGCTTTACTTTCTAATGGCCCAGATCTCCACATAACAGTACTATGGGCCATGAGAAGCCGCCGCGAGTACCATTCGGATTACTTGGCTCGGGGTCACTGATGGATTCCCCAAACATTGGGCGTTATTTGTCCTAACACCTGTGGGCACCTAGCATTTATTCACCTGTGATCTAGTAAGAGGCGCAAGTCTAACTTACCTAAGCCTTTCCAAAACTCCTTTCCTCTCTAGTACATCCGTAGTCATAGCTGCTTCTAGCTTCCACACAGAACTCGTGCTGTATATGTAGTCTACGAACTCCTTAAGGTTTAGTTTGGTTGGTATATTTTCTCTCTTTCCTCATTAGTCTATTTGTTCCTGAGTTTTGCAGCTGTGGCTCTAGTCTATTCTAGTACCTGGGACTTTAGAAAAGTGTGAGCCGGATCCGCTTCTTCCTGGTAGTGAGCACAGGTCGCCAAGGTAGCTTGTTCAACTTGAAAAAAGAACTTCAGAATTCCACCATTGCGCTTTCTCTCCCTATGCCTTGGTGTAGTTCGGGCCGTTGTCCTACGGTTTTTACTTCCCCTCCAACTTCAGGTCCCAGAAAAAAACTCATGCTAGCATCAGAGCAGCCTTTGCGCTACGCTTGGATAATTCTGAGGATCGTCACCCTCCAAATGCTCTCCCGTGAATATTTAGCAGAATTCTTGCAATTGTATTACCCGCCTCTTACGAGGACATATTTATATGGCTGAGCCCCCTAAAGCTCTTGTCTAAGCGAATCCGTACGTACCGGGTCTTCTTACCTGCTTTGTTTGCTGCCCTGTGAAGCTGCCCTGGAATTCCTGCTGTCATTGCTGTTTCCACTTCATTACTGAAGCCATTTTGATAGTCATGGTATCAATGGAATAATGTGGGACTTTTTCAACGTTAACATGTCCGGTGCAGTCCTCCACGGGAGGCCGTTGAAGATGTTCCTGAAGTGTAGAAGATTAGCAAGAAAAGTTTTTCTGGTGTATATGATTGAGCTATCTAAAAAGTCAGCCCTGGCTGCAACTTGGTGGATAGCGGTGAACACTTACCCATTTTCTCTGAATCAATATTTAGAGGCCGAAAAAAGTACGCTTTCCTTTGCAAAGGTCCTGGCTCTTTGTTCAATGATTACCCTGCATCTTTTCGTCAGGATATTTCACCAGACAGATGGACCTAAATCCTGCGTTGTTTTTGCAGATGAGGATCATTTTAGGCGGTTTTCCATTTGTCCTCTTCTGGTCGATGGCGTGAGCACCTGTGCAACCCGACCTGGATACTCCATAAATTGTATTTTGACGGCCAGGTGGAATGCTGCTTGGTTCTGATAGCCTTAAGTACCTCCACTGCTGTTATCGCTAAGGGCTCGTCTCTTTTTTCTGTGGGTGCCCCTCGCCTGTAAAATGTAAACATGTAGAAGCCAGCGTGTGGCGGGGAGAGTTCGTTCAGAGCCTGGTTGATTTGCTTCTTTCAGCCCAGGTCTTTTGTGCGTTACTTCTTGTTACTATTTTGTAAGTCTTTTTCCAAGGATTATCTTCGATTTTCTTACGAAGGTTGCGCCATTCATGCTTTCTACAATTCCTCGCATCAATACAGTTTTACACCCTGAATAATTGGCCAAAGCTCGAGCATCCTCTTTTGGGTTTTTTTGTGGTTTTAGTTAACTAGCGCCTTGCTCTTATGCAGCCACACCTTTTCTGAGCGGTGGTATCGTTCCATCAATATTTTGACCGTTTGCCCGCTTTGGATGTACTGGCTTAGTAGCTCGAGTGCATGCTATTACCATACCGCCTTGACGCTCCGCTAGGATATGAGGTAGAAAGTGTCTTTAGTGTCCACGGCGATTTAATCGTTGCGATAGAATTGTTCTCGAATGTAAATATCCTACACGCGTTTAATAAAACGATTGACCTCAAACCAGAATCTGGTGGATCTTGGTTCATCGTGCAACCTAGTTTATCTTGCATATCCATTAATATATATCTTTGGCAAGTGCACACCATTATAATATATTTGGTCTTTAAAAAAAGCTTTAAAATCTAGAATATAAATAATACTAACAATTTAGAAGCAAATATATATATATATATATATATATATATATATGCCAAAACAATTTCAAGCCCGAGGGGTGGGAAGTAATACGGGTTTAGTGGACTCGTTTGATAAATCAAAGAGTATATCCGTAAATTGGTGCCAATGGTCTCTGTTAAATACAACGAGGAAGTTACACTTGTTAAAACCGACGTTTAGATTTTGTATGGGCAGACATTGAATTGATCATGTTAGCGCTTGTCGTACATAGAGAAACGCGATTTTTTCACCGTGTGCTAAGTGTAGGTTGCATTATATATGAACAGCAAGCACGTATCTTTATACACTTATATTTTTATCTGTTATACAAGACATAATAATTATTTCCACAGTATTTTTTTATACTATTAGATGCTTACACTATTCTTAATAGTAATTAAAATGTCAAGACATTTAATGCTTAAACGCTACCTTATGTAAAATTACAACTTTGACAACAAGTTTTTATAAAAAGCGTAAAGAGCTTATCTATGAACCCGGCTTGACGAATAACTATTTTCAATTGCGTGTTGTGATAAGGCATACGTCATTGAAAACAACGCATCAGCATTGAACAGTAAGAAGGAAACTGAGATGAAAGATATACACAAGTAGCCTTCTATGCACGGCCTTATAAAACATGTCTTTGTTTCCGCGTACAACTCTTGTGCGTTGTAGGCCCACAAAGGCTACGGTCTTGATAGTTGTCTCACTTTATCTAAGGTTCGGTCTGATAATCGCCTCAATACATTTACTTGCAAGGACAGCGTCGTTTAGTGTCTATTGGAACTGCTAGCTATTTAAATAATACGGTTGTATGGGGCCAAACAGACTACGTTTAACCTGCATCGTTGTCCCGGCATCTTATTCATCTGCATAGGAGGTTTCCAGTCGTGTATAGATGGTTAGGACGGAAGTCTGGTCTATACACGTTCCAAATTAAGAATACCACTTACGTGCATTGACAACAACAGCAGTAGCCTAAACAAAAAATGGACCCGGGGGTGAAATGTGCGCACGCACCCTACACAAGAGTGCTCTCACTCTCTGTCTGCCCCCGCCGCAACAAATCGTCTCCTCGGCTTGTGCACTCCCAGCAAGCAGCATCGACAACAACTAAATCAAACAGTGCTACTTGTTATAGCAGCCGTGGTAATAATTGTAGTAGCGGTAGGTAGATAGAAGACGTAATGAAGTCTGTCGTACTGCCGAAGGCCGCTGGCAAAGAGTGTTATGCTCATCATGCTCTGTTTGTTGTTGGCGCTAATTAGACGAGAGCGACGGCTTTTTTTTTGGAAGGTCTAGGAAATGCGTGATTTGCCTGCGTCACCGGCAGTCTGCAGTGACTAGAGTGCGACTCGGCAAAACCACTTAAGCCGATATCCTACCGACCGACCCCGTCAGGCTTGGAATAGCATAGCATTACTTCGATAGCATGGACGAGGGCTTTTTTTTTAATATTAGGGTTTTATTCATATAACCATATTCCAGCGGTACACTTTCGTTTTACATCACTGAAACATGGAGATTTCACTTGCTATCCTCCTTTATGCTTTTCCTTGTTCGGCGCTACCCGCTGGCTGTGGACGTCTCTTGTCGTCGGCTCGCGGCCACCCGTTCTCGCTCCAGTTCGTTCTTCAACCTCATTACGCCTTCTACCAGGTCCAACCCTTGCTTCCATTTCTCCTCGTTTTCGAGCATGGCGCTAACCAGGTCGGTTACCGTCATGCACGGGGCCGCCACTGCGCTCCTACCTGCTCGTGCCGCCTCGAGTGCTGGGCAGAGGAAGACAGTGTGAGTAACATCGTCAACCTCGCCCGTGCCGCAAGTAACGCACGTAGGCTCCGCGACTTTACCCACTCTGTGCAGGTACTTTTGGAAGCATCCATGCCCCGTTAGCACCTGCGTCAGATAATAGGTGACGTGGCCATGCTTTCTTTTGAACCATTTAATGAGGTCGGGGATAACCTGGCGGGTCCAGGCTCCTGGGGATGGACGAGGGCTGGGTGGTTCGAATCGACTAGTGACTGGCGGCAGTCGCTGCAGATATCCGTTCCATTCAGCCGATGCGTATAGCGTAGTGAAATTGTGTCGAAAGGTACTACCAACGGCGTGCGTCACTGTCAACGAACAAAGCGGTTGTAGCGTCGTCGTCGAAACGAATTGTACAACACTAATTCGAAACGCAACCATTCCCAAAACAAAACCAGCTCTATCACACTAATCAGCTCGTCCGTTGGCACTGCTACAACACTGAAGGCGACCGGTCCACTGATCCACAAAAGCAAAGTGAATTTTATGACCAACTACATGCGTATATGTTGGTCGTTTATGTCCGCAGCCGCTGCTGACTCGTTTCAGGTCAATTTTCTCAAAAGCGAGCGCGTCGGTTTGCTTCACGCTTCAGGCCTGCTTCTGGTTTAAGTAAGTACAGTCGGTAGCTTGTCACGTAGCTATGTCTGTATGCATACATACGTACATGTATGTATGTATGTACGGTTATGTATTTATGAATATATGTCGGTCTGCATGAATGTCGGTTATTGTAGCTTTGTATGTACGTCTCTAGGGGAACCCAGCAGGACTTTCAGCCTTTCTCGCCAAGCAAGGGCCACAGTTGAACCGCCACTAACGCTGTCTGTTTTGTCTTCCTTTGCTAGCCACAGCTTTAAATAAGTGAACTTCTGCACAATCCCAACGTATGCAACAGTGCGTTGCTGGTGGAAACACCGAGCTGAACATTTGAAACAGCGACAATAATGGCAGACTGACGGATAATAACTGACGGATTGCTTCAAACACTTTGGACAAAATGATTGGCGTTGAGGCCGTATGTGTCCATACATGGGCCCGAGAAGTCCGAGATCTTAGTCCCACACCTAACGTGTGGTGTGTACGTGGATTGTGAGCCATTACATATATTATTGTTGCCTGCCAACGAATCGACTTTAATGAGGCTACTACACTACATCATAAATATGTATCTAAATAAAAAAATGGTTTTTTTTTTTTTTTTTTTTTTTTTTTACTGCTGATCCCTGTATATATATATATATATATATATATATATATATATATTTTATTTATACATTATACACAGCATAATTCTAATACGTAATCAGAGCAGACCCGGTAGACCACTGCCTAAGGGCAGCGAACCTAGCACCGCAGCCGCATTTCCACGTTGCACTTCAATTGATATTCTTTGTAGCAAAAATTCCCCTGCCCTTTTCTCGTCCTTCTCACTTGCCGCTCTTTTCCCAATTTCTTTCAGAAATTTTACTGTTGATTCGCCTATGACTCCCAATGTTTCTATGGCAACTGGCTGCACTATAAAAGATGCCTCTAACTCGCGGTACTTCAAACTTTTCCGCTGCTCCGCTAAATTAGCAACAGCACCTGCTGATCTTGAAGCTCGGCTTCTATAAGACGGCGCCAGCGTGTCCCACACGGTTGCGTCCCATACAAGGGCCTTTCCGGAGGACCACGGAACCAAGGTCATTCCGTCTGGACGTAAGGCTGAGTCCGCTGCTAGTCCGACTGGCTCCTTTCTGCAGGGTACGTTAGCGGATTGCAACGCTCTTGAAATCACTTCGTTGAGGGCGGCGTGGCGCGAATGTCTTCCGCAGCTCCTAGGACAGCTGAGGCCGTGCTCTCCCGTCGGCGACACCGGTGTGTTGCACAGGGAGCAACTATGGGGCGCACACACAGCCTCCCCTAACCGCAGGCCGGCAACGATGCGGAGTGTTGTGTTGTCCAGCATCGTTCCCAGCTGCGGCGAGGGGATGGCTTGAAGCCATTTTGCGCTCGTATCGTTGAAAGCTGCTAGTAGGCGTGCCTTGCCAAGTGCATCAGCCGTGTTGTCCAGGAGCTTCTTTTGAATGGCTTCGACTACCACAGCATCCAGAGCACGCTGGCGTGTGTCGTCAAGCGCCACGCGGTGATATGCGGCGAACTCCTCTTTTTTGGACTCCATGAGCCGTTCTAGAAAGGACTTGACGTTCGAAGGAGATATAGATATAATCAGTTCCTGAAGTGTGGTGATTGAACCCAAGAATGCGGTCTGGGCCAGATCGGTTGCACGTCGTATTCCTAGACCTCCGGCTGTTGTAGGAAGGGTAGCCTGCTCCCAATTTGCCCCGTCCAGATCCAAATTTAACACCCGATTCACGCACTGTCTCAGCTTATCGTCGAATTGTTGTAGAATGTTCTTTTGGGCCGATGCATCTATGCAGCGAAGGATATAGATTAGCCTTGGTGTCGAGAGGCTAGTTCGCATCAAGAATAATGCAGGATGCGCATCGAGGGATTCCAACCTGGAACACCAGAGATCCATTAGCTCGCACTTCCTGTTTAGAGCGAGTATTGCGGAGGCCGTTGTGAGGGGAGCACCTAGAAGCTCGATGTTTTCCTCAGTACATAGCTTGATGTCAGGAAGCAGGCCCTGCGCCCGGCGTAAACACTCGTCACGAAAGGCGCAGTCGGATGACAAGACGTACAGCTCACACTTTGAAGCATTTAGTTGCAGTCCAGAGGTGACGCCGAACTCGATTATTTTTTCCACATCACTAAGGGCGGAATCAAGAGTACCTCCAATTGTGCCATCGTCTAAGAACCACGGCTTAAATTCCGACTCCAAAGCAGAAAGCAATTGGCAAATCGCCAGACAGAAGAGGGCCGGGCCACAGGGGTCCCCTTGCTGTACCCCACATCTGGAGAGTACGATCTCTTCCCCCCAAAAAAGATTGGATGGGCTCCTGTACATTTGGTAGACTGCGGGGTACATTTCTGGAAAGTTTGATTTGACGGCTTCAAGAATTACATCCCTTCTCAGCGAATTAAAAGCGTTTTTAAAGTCGAGTTTTATCAGCACCTTATTGGACGTCGAGTTAGTATTTACAAAGGCACTTGCCGCGTGGACAGCAGCCTCGCAGCCTCCTTTAACTCCACAACCCAGTTGAACGGGGGCAATCCTGTCGATAATCGGCGCCATGTATTTGCGGATTAGCACTTTACACGCTAGCCGCCGCAGGGTATTCCCGACTGCTATCGGGCGGAGACCACCGTCTTTTTTCTTTAAAGCTATAAGATTCGCTCCATAGAAGTTACTAAGTGCGAACCCTGGTAGGCGGCCATTCACGACAAGGTTGCAGAAGTCCGTCAGAGCAAAAAGGAGGGGGCAGATCTGATCACCCTTTCCAATAAGGTCTTTTAGGTGTCTGGGCTTGAGACCGTCAGGGCCTCCACTTGAGCTATTTGGGAAAGTTTGGATTGCTGCTCGGACTTCACTGGGGGTAATGTTGATTTGGTCGGCTGATGGAACGCCACGGGGCGGTGCCGGGTATGCCGCTGTTTCTGGCATGTTCGGGTGCTTATCGCTAAGTATGCGATGCGTATTGGCGTCTTGTGGAGCCATCGAATCCGTTGAAATAAGAATGCGCGCTGCTGCCGAAACATCCCCCTGAGCCAGTTTTGCCTGTGCCACCCGAGCTCTTTGTCTATCATCGTTTGTGTTAGTCTTCGGCGCCGCGACATGGTTAGCATTGATGGCAGCATCGAGTGGGGCACGACTCCTGAAGTCTTTTCCTTTTGCCTTTTGCCGTGGGATGGTGAGGACCGTTGTTGCAAAATGAGCCAGACGAGACCACGAGTCTAGATCATTCGCTGAGCAAATCGACTTGATTGTGTTGGTCAATTCGACAGCAACTATAGGTCTCACGCCACGGGGAACGATCGAGAGCATCTTGAGATTTTGGCGAACAGCGGACAGTCGTTGAGCGGTGCGAGTGAGGGCAGTTGACGGTGAGATCGGTGCCGGAAGTCGTGTTGACGACGTCGTGGTTGGCGTCTCAGTGTTGCTGTGCGTCAGCGGTGTTGTCCACTGACGAATGTCTAGTTGTCTATTGGTCATTAGGATCAGAAGAAGGCGACCCCGTATTGACACCTGTTCCGTAGCCAGTGTTCGTCGAAGGCGACGATGTCTGGAGTGCATGGAGCGACGGCGTCACTGCGGAAGTCGTTTGTGGAGCCTCCGGCTGAGGTTGCTGTACCATGCTCAACTCAAGTGCTGAGCGGAGAGCCAGTTCCAGCTGGCCGCGAAAGCCGTCCGAAGACAACTCAGAGACGCTGCCAGGCGCTATAGGTGGCGCCGCTTGAGTGTGCAAGCTGGGGAGAGCAGTCGAAAGTGCTCTTTGGATTGCTGTTCCGATTTGCGTGACTATGGCGTCAATTATAATTGGAACTATTTTCTCCGTGACGCATTGCACCACCTTGTCAATGTTGTTGATTTGGTGTACATCATTGGTGACCTGCTTTTGCTTTTTGATCACTGTGCCAGCAGGGGGCTGAACCTTGGGTGTCGCCGCGGGTACCTTAACCCCGTTCTGAACAACGGCAGAGAAAGACCGCTTGGAAAAGGAGGACGACGGCTGAATATCGGCCACGGGTGCGCAGATCTTGACTGGCGTCGCCTCAGGCTTCCTCTGTATCACCCGTATTGCTGACTTCTTTAGCTGCTCCATACGGCGAAGTCGATGCGGGCAACTGCCGGAAGTAGCTTCATGGTTTTGAAAATGGAATTGTCTGTCCACGATTTTAAAATGCTCAGGCCGATTACATTGCCGCAAGGGAAGAGCCGCCTTTCGGAGATCACAAAAGAAATTATTATACGGTTTGATTTCAAATTATGTTTGGTGAAGTGGTGACCTAGTGGCGACATGTCAGACCTCCAGCAAAAAGGAATGTGTTCACACTGTTTTGATATCATCATGTTGCGGTCAAAAACGCACAGAAGCCAGGAGGTCTCGTCTGAGAAGTTAGGGAGAAGTGACTGCAACCAGGCCCTCCACAGCATCTCAACGCACATGCGGATTCCGGAAATATACTGCACGTACAATCTTTAAGATGGTTGGTGCACGAGGCTCCCTCCTCATAAGCTCGAGGTTGTGCCAAATCACTCCGAATTTGGCGGTGCTCGCTGCCGCCAACTGCTCCCGCTCACCTTGGCAGGAAGCAAAATCTACATATCTTTGCCCCACTGTGTGAGCCGAGGACAACCGTGATCGAATCGCAATCGCTATCTTTGTTTGACGTTGTTTTGTGCTGCAATTGAGTAAAACAAACACACCGATTTTTAGTATCGCTAAAGAATGCCCAAACGAAAACCTGACATCGAAGACGACTAACAACAATAACAAAAACAACAGTAACAACAACAATAAGAACAGCAAACAGCGAACAATCAAATACCAATAAGGTCCTCCGGGAACACAAAGCCCCTCCCGGGGAGGGTTGTACCCGTCTGGGTGTTGGCGAACGACGGGTCAAAATTATGACCGGAAATGACATTTCCTGTCATAATTTTGCTGCTCACTCGCATCTTCAAAATATCTTTGGCCCCTGGTGTTGCTTCACCTTCATCTTTAAAATTGCAGTTAACATAAAGAGAATGTTAAAAATAATAAAAAATAGTATTAAGTGTAAAAGCCAAAAAATAAGAATAGCAGAGTTTGACCACCTTCGACTGACCCGCCTTACCAGACCTTGCCACTATAACGGCGGCATCTTACAACGTGTACTGCGCTCCCCAGTGCCATTATCGTTCATTTTCCCGTCGAGCTTTTGACAACAGTATGTATATTCTTCAAACACGCAGTAACCTTATATTTGTCGTATATTAAGCGCAGTGCTTGCGTTAGTCTACATCACCGCGCATTCGGGACTTCATATTGTCATGTAGATGGCTTGAATTGGAGCTAAAGGATTGGAAGGCGTTCTACTTTCCCAACGCGGTGCCAAACGGTAAATTTTAGAATACTCAGGCGCTTATTATCAGGTGTATTACTAAAATACTTAATAAGGCATTTCCCAACAGTGTCTGGTGAAGTGAAGACCAAAGCTAGAAAATGCCAATTCGACACAAAATAGTCAACCAGGAAATGCCATTTCCTGTCTGGATGGCACTTCGTCTTAGTAGTTTGAATACAACTTCCGGTTTCCCTATAATTTATAAGAGGTATTTAGCCCCTTATCACTATCGTAATAAGAACTAGCCTGCCGCAAGAGTATATATTTACTTTGTACATAAGTCCTTAGAAAATTTAGTAAGACGGTATGGTACTAAGGTGGTTCTGCACATTGCAGAACCCTTAATTAATATGCCTACCTTTGCCCAAGGAACTCAACGCTCTTATCTAAATCTTACTCTTGCCGATGAGACCAGTCTCGCCCTGCTCCAGGACTGGACGATGCAGGTCGACGAAGAGTCGCTCAGCGATCATCGTTACGTTACGTTCACTGCGATCACGTGCAACACGGTACGTTCACTGCGATCAACCACGCGCCGCCCCACTAACCCGGGGCGGCGCACCTGGCAGATGCGCTGGGGGGTGCTAGGCGACGTATTTTACCGGTTGGTTGCCCGTCTTAGTGCCGCGAATCTCGACGAAGACGTCGGCAAGCGGCCCTCCACATAGGGGCCAAACCGACGCCCGCCTAAGCCGTGGTGGACGTTAGCTGTGGAACAGGCTCGGCAGGATTGCATCAGGGCCAACCGCGTGTTAACTCGCGCCTGTTCATGGATGGCCCACAGACGCCGACAGGGAGAGCCCGAAGTGTGTCTAGTCGAGGCTCATGTCCGAGAACTTGATTTTCAGAGTGCTTACAGAAAGAAAGATCATCTGCTTAAGATCACGGCGGTACGTGCCCAAGCGGCGGCATGGAAGGAGCTGGTGAAGGCGAAGAAGGAGGACCCTTGGGGCATGCCCTACAGGGCAGTTATGGGAAAGCTCCGCTGCCTGCCTTCAACTCTCCCACCCGCGCGGCAGGTGGCTGCTGCCTCGCTCAAGACTCGCTCCTTCGTTTTACCGATTATATTGGACGTGAAGAACGCGTTTAACACAGCAAATTGGGACGTCATGATAACAACGCTGAAGCGTAAGGGGATCGTCGTATTACCTTCGTCGCATCTTATCTTCTTAGTTGAACTGCCGGCAACTCCTGCATAGAGAACCGGACTCAGGAATTACTACTACAGGAATTGCTACTTCCGGGGTTTCGTAGGGCTCTGTTCTCGGCCCGGTTTATTGGAATTTGGCCCACGACGAGGTTCTGCGGCTCGATAGCATTCCCGCCGAAGTTAAAACCATCGCCTACGTTGATTACTTCGCATTCTTAGTCACAGGTCCGACGGGGGACAACTTTGAAATCATCGGCGAACCTCTAGCTTCTACATCTCCATGACTGAATGGAGGAACGCCCCCTTCAGCTGGCCCCACAGAAGAGAGAAGCTGTTCACTTGACCGGACGAAAGAGGACCCGTGGAATACGGTTGGAACTGGCAGGCCACCCGATTTTAATACGCACCCCGGGTTCCTAGAACAAGCTTAATGGGAAATCCATGAGCAGGTCAAAGTAAGAGACTACCCCCTCATGGCCTCGAAGTAGTGCCACACATTTCCGAACTTTGAGGGAATGCGAAGGAAGACTGGTTTTAGTGAGTCAGAAGCCCAGTAGGAGCTGATAGTTGTGAGCTCCGCTTGTGCATAATGCATTTCCCGAAACCTCCGAAAAAAGCCTGTATTTTTCTACCCTTATGCAGAGCCTGTCTGATTCATAATTTTTTTTTAAATATAAGTGCGTTTTATTAATAACACGTGCGATGACCATAACTTCATTTGTTTTTCCGTAAGGCTAATGCCCGTGTACGTTTTTTTTTGCTGCTCACTCGCATCTTTAAAATATCTTTGACCTCTGGTGTTGTTCCACTATTATTATAATTGTAGTTAACATAAATATAATGTTAATAATAATAAAAAATAGTTATTGAGTGTAAAAGAAAAAATATAAGAATAGCAGAGTTTGACCACCTTCGACTGACCCGCCTTACCGGACCTTGCCACTATAACGGCGGCATCTTACAACGTGTACTGCGCTTAGTAGTAGTTCAACAGGTTCTTAAAATTAGCTTTTCAGAATTCGAATTTTGGCGCGCTTTCACCGCTATTGGAAACGGCAACTTTTCAAGCTGCAGCCAAAATATTATGGTGATTGGCCGTTGCAATTTCGTTTGATCGCTTTTCCCGTGCAACATATCGGCGTGATTTTGAAAAATGGAGAAAAAAGAGTTTCGAGTGGTTATCAAGCATTTATATTTCAAAGGTTGGAATGCGACCCAAGTGAAAACTGAGTTAGACGAGGTGTACGGTGACTCTGCGCCATGTTTTGCCACTGTTTCCAACTGAATTAATGAGTTAAAAAGAGGTCACAGGAGCACCGAGAATGAACTACGTTCAGGACGCCCAAAAACGGCAACTGATGAGGAAAAGGGGTAATGTGCATTTCATCCTGCACGAGAACTTGAAGATGAAAAAGCTCAGAGCAAAATGGGTGCCGCATTTGCTCAACCAAGGCCAAAAAGACGCGCGTGTTTCCGCTTCACAGCGAAATTTGGCTAAGATGTTGAAAAATCCGTCGGATTTTTGGCGCAGATAGACCGTCGATGAAAGCTGGGTCCATCACTACACTCCCGAGACCCAAGAAGCATCTCGCCAATGGTGTGCACCTGGAGAAGGACCTCCGAAGAGGGCGCGGACAACGGCATCGGCCGGAAAGATGATGGCTACGGTTTTTTAGGACTAATGTGGAATAATTCTGGGCGACTACCTTGAGAGCGTTAAGACGATTACGGGAGAATATTATGCAAGACTGTTGGACTGCCTGAAGCAAGAACTCATCGTGAAACGGCCCGCTTTGCATAAGAAGGTTGTTTCACCAGGACAATGCTCCTGCACATAAGTCGCGGCAAGCATCGGCTCGCGGCAAAACTGGCTCAACTGAGGTTCGAACTTATTGAACAACCTTCCTATTCTCCAGACCTGGCCCCCTCTGATTATTTCCTCTTCGGACATTTGAAGAATAGTCTCGGTGGAAAGCGTTTTTCAGCAATAAAGTAGCTAAGACTGCTGTCAATGCCTATTTTCAGTCTAATAACGCGGAATTCTACTCAAGAGGTACAAATGCTCTGAAACCTCGGTGGGAAAAGTGTATTGAGCTTCTCGGGGAGTATATCAAATAAGAAAAAATTAAAAACAAGATTTGGAAAATTCGTGGTTTTTATTATACGAACTTGTTGTACTATTTGTATATATATATATATATATATATATATATATATATATATATATATATATATATATATATATATATATATATGCTCTCCCGGCTTGCTAGCAAATATATTTAACAAAAAAGAAGTGCCCGGCTCTGGCCTTGAACTCGGGATCACCGGGATGTACCACGTGCATTCAATAGAAAGTGGCGAAGCTATCTGTCTGGCAACGGTGGTTCCAATTAGAGCCGTTGGCTCCTCAGGCAATGTTAACGACGGTGATAACAGAGATGACAATGGCACAATAAAACAAAATGACGATACTGAGAATGACTGCGACGACAGATGCGACACTGCTGCAGCCGCTGTATCAGTGCAGATATATCTGCCAGCCAACGATAGTGCACCGCACGCATTCACTTGCACAGAACAGTTTTTCTATGTGGTACACAAGCTGAGAAGTCCTCTACGGCTGAATCTCGCGCAGATTGTCAAAGCTCCATAGAGAGCACTGGAAAATGATCTAATCGTTAAAGCTAGCACTACCAAAAGCACGTAAGTTGACCAAAGGTACACCTGAACAAGGCTCGCCAAAATGATACAGAATGCCTGGTTTGAGGACAAAGTTTGCAAAAACTAGGATTCTGTGATGTCTTATCTTTAAACCTATACGTTTAGTACCATATCATTTTGCCATCACGCTTGTAAAGTAAACACGCTCAGGAGACAACGCGTACCAAAGATTGTGCTATGCGGTTCGTAATTAGCGCAAGCCGTTGTTCATTCGTCGCCTAATGTCGGACTCCCATAGGGTCTCGTGTTCACCGAGAAAGGGCGGTAGCGACGACCGCCAGATACACACCCCAACTAGATACAGACCATCGACCCTTGCCCCACTAGTGCCTGACAGCTATATACGACGCATAAGCATTACGCATTTTAGCCAATCGCTTTCGGAGACTTTGTACGGAGTATTTTTCTTTAGCTTTTCTCAGAGAAATTCCGCCAATCATCGGACCGTTTTCCTTCGTTTCTTAAGGTTGTAGTCGCGTGATATCGTTGAACGTCCAAGAATAGCTGCTACAGGAAGTACTGATCGCTTAATGGTCGTCACTCTCCCTCGAGATTCCTTTGCGCTGCCCGCAACAGAGTAGATCAGCTCATTTAGCCATGCTCCCGTGCATTTCGAATGCCATAGGAGGAGGAGGCCTAGAGGACTACCTAGGTCTTGTGGAAACGCGGCATATTTAGGTACTTCCCTGGCGTCTGCCTCGTTCGGATGCGCACACTTTCGAGGGCCGCACTTTGGAGGGACACATCGTATAAAATGTGGTTGTATCTAGACAATAGTTTTTCCTTCATTGGTGAGAAGAGATGCCACATCGTCTGGCCGATTTCCATATGCCAATAGCAGAGGGGGCGGTTCTCGTGTAGCGAGGTAGATCTGCTTGTTGGAAGCGAAAGCTTGACGCTTGTCTCAAACGAAGCCTGCCGGGTTTCTGCTGTAGGTAAGTTGTATCCTATTGGGAAATTAAGAATCTGCACAGGCTACAGTCATATTGCTTACAGTGATGTGGCAATACTCACAATTGGGCAAAGCGTTCAACTATCGGTAGTAGTAAAACGTGGAAGGGATTTTCTTTCCGCATTCGTATTGAGGAATGTTCACAAAAATCGATATCCTAGAATTTTTATTTCTAGGCTTTTACGTGTGATCATCTGAAAATGTACCTTTATGGTCATAAAGCACAGTGCTTTGCCGTTGCCGCGGGCGTTTAGGCAAATATTATTCTCAGTCTTACTCAGTGATCTTCCAGGCCTTATCAATGACCACTACCCCTGTGTCCGCATAACTCTCTACGCCGATGACCTAGTGGTATACAGTAGAGTGTTCACGGATTTAAAAAGGTCCCTGAGAATGCTGGAGACATACAGCAAGCAAAATGGTTTAACGATTAACGTATCGAAGACAAAAGGTATGAAATTCAGATCCGGGGGACCCCTGAAGAGAAGTGATAGGCTCAGCTTGGGCGGTGTCTCTGTAGAATTTGTCTCGGAGTTTACTTACCTGGGTGTTAAACTAACGCCAAGCGGCACATCTTTCGCGGCCCACATCTCAGCGAATAAATAGCAGCATCGTCGCCATGACCTCAATCTCGGCTCCACAGAAGCTCTCAGTAAAAACAGTTTAACCTGAAGGTGGCCTCGGTGGCATCTTGTGGTATCACATTAATTTGGGAACACCTATCCGCTCAGCAGCTTAACGCTCTCGACACGGTGATGGCAACGTTCCTTAAAAGAGTTTTGGGCCTCCCTAGAAATGCACAAAACAGGCTAACGTATAGTCTGTCTAGAACCATGCCGTTCATCGAGGATCTGGTAAATCGCTTCCAACTTCCGACCACCGCGTCACTGCAAGAGTTCCGTAGGCACTTCGAGCAGAAGATGAGGGAAGTACCAGAAGCGTTCTACAAGACACCGGCAATGTTGGGCAATACATGGATGGAATCTCTCTTCGAGCAACGACACGTTTTCACCCGCTACTCCGTCCATGGGTTCCACCACAAACTGCGCCACCGCACTGGGTTCCATAACCCTTCCAATGAGTGTTGCTGCAAATTTTGCGGCCTTGTCTGCACCAAATATAATCACGAAACATGTCGGTCAGCGCCAGCTATCTGGGCGTTAGGTCGCTGACATCTTCCGGAGATGCATATACAACATATTCTATATATGTCCAAGATTAACGGAAACAAATGCCGTTTGCGAGATTTAATGAATAAGAGTAATGTAATGTAACCAGCAATACCGAAAGGTGATGTAACAATAAATAATAACTTGTTTAGGCAAATATTTAAGGACGTAAAACAAAATCTTGCAATGGTTACAGATTATGTACAATAGCTGGCTGTCATTCTTTTCCGAGCATTTCTCTTAGCATCATGCATATATTTACGACTAAGGTGTGCAGATGAGTGCCACATCCAATTAGCTCAAATGCCTATTACGTGGCATGCGCCCCTGCCCGGTAGTGTTGCTTGCGTAAAGCAGGGTTGAACCAGCTTAACTAACGCGAGTCGCTTCTCTGATTTGCTTTGAGTGCTATAGTAAGCGAGATGCTTGTTTTTAACAAACCTTTGAAGACCTTGCGGAAAGTCCCCAGCCAAAAACTTCGACTATTGCTCACAGGCATGGCATAATGCCATCCTTCAAGGAATCCATCAGCGCCTGAAGAATATCAAATAACTCTCCAAGCTGGCAAAGACTCCCACGGTCGCCTTAACAGACACAAGGCGAACAACATAAAGAAATGGAGAAAGTCAACCGGCATAGAACCATGTGCCGGTGGACCGCCCCAGCCGAAAATTTAGATTAGTGCTCGACCCACACGCATGCATTAAAATCATCTAGAGAACAATATACGGGATGCCGACATTCAACGACACTCTCGAATATTGCACCGACGATGTTCTTTTTCAAGACGGGAAGCCAATCGCTTACAGTTCTCACTTCCTCAGCAGTACCGAAAACAACTATCCGGTGATAAAAAAAGAGAGCTTAAATCCTAGTTTGAGTTCGATGCAATGTGCCATAGAGCCAAGAGCACAGTATGCTGACGGACAAGGATGAGAGATAAATAGATATAAAAAGAGATATATAAAACTATGTAGCTCGCTATGACGCCTACCGGACATGTCAAACAACGAGCTGAGCCGTTAATGAACTAGCTGATTTCACAGGGACTTTAGCAGGTAGTACCCCAGTATATATTTGTTTAGCAGGGGCTTTACTATCTGGCTACAGTAGATAACTACAGAGAATACTTTAAGCTGGACTATCTTAGACCGTCTAGAAAATAGGTGAACGCTTATTTTCTGGACGATCGCCACGGGAGACTGTGCAAAATTCATAATAAACGAATAATAAAAAAAGTCGTGGCTAAACGACAAACATCTATCCTTACGAAACACTATTCGTGCGGGTGTGTGTTTGTCACCGGAGCAGTCTGATGGATCTTCGCCGCCTTCGAAATTGCTGAAACAACCGTAAACGCGTGCCTGCAGGTTTCCTACCACTGAATGAGAAACAATTGGCCCCTGCCAATCAGCGTCAGGTCACCCAAATACGAACTACCCGATAAGTGCTCGCACGGAGAGCGTGCAACCAAGAAACCAATAAACCATCATTAATACATCTCGGACAGCGGGTCAGAATACAACGAACTGACTTTAGCTATGAGTGGATTTTTAGCCGCTGTGTCGCTAACATAAAACCGCGCACCTGTCACGTTTGCACACAAAACGGCGGCGAACTGACGTGAAATCAATGACTTTTAGGAACGGTTCCCAATCCCGAAGGTCTTATCGAGAGGAAAAGTGACAATTCTCCTTAGTCGCGTTCTCGTTTTCAGAGTGGCGCCCGGTTGGATTGGAGTGTCGCTTTAACAGAGCAGTCAACTCCCACAGCCGGAGCTGTGCCAGCCGACGATGTTATTAAAGGGTTAGGGCGTTCTGTGCAGAGAGAGCACTTCCGCCGCACAGACCCAGTAAGTGACCAGCCTACACTTTTCCATCGCCGCAGGTGACCCCATGAAGAAGTCGCGGCGAATACGCGTGCCACCGTCACGAATGACCATTGCCCACAATGAAAGGAAAACATCTACTGTTCTTGTTTTTGAGCTCCGCAACACATCATCTTGTACGATCGTGGGCGCAACTGTAACGTCGCCAACGACACGTGAACCCTCAAACCACAAGGGAGACTAGTAATCGGTGCCGATAAAGGAACGAGATGAACGAGCAAATGAAGGCTGAGCCATGCTCACCCGAAAGAGAACTCCGAGCAGATATGTTCGGCGAGGTTTTTCTACGCGAACTGCGATGAAGATTAAAAGCACTGAGAAATATCAGTACATATAGAATACAGCCAAACATGCGCAACAAATGTTCCCCACGCCAACAAACCAATAGAAATGATGATATTCGACTCTATTTGCACGTATAAAAAAGGGAAGATGTTTGATTGAATCACACATCACACTTAACTAATGCATCTCTCTTGGCACGGTGCTTAAATGGTGCTGCCAAACTGCGGGACTGCCCACACAGTAGGTGACAACTTCCGTTTTCTAATAAACATAACTTACTTGTTGATTAACCAAGGGCTCGTCAACGGTTGTACTTTGAAGCATTGCATCTATGTAGGATATGCAGGGATTCCCTTTCACCATCGTACTTCATTCGTAAACAGTTCAAAGTTTCTCAAGCTGCAAAGAGAAAGCTAGCACGGCAATCCTAGAAATAAGGAGATATTACCTTCGACGACTATGTGCTCTGGAAGCATGTCGGAACGGTAAAAGCATTTAGAATGACATAATGCCGACTCAAGCAAACACGAAATCATATCATTGCTAAGGATATTTCGATATTAAAATTATTGCTGACCGACAGCGGGTAGTTAGCCCAGCTTGTGAAGGAGAAAACAGGATAAGGAAAGCTGGCTGCATGACAAAAGGTTACACGAGTCACATCCTAGAGCGACTGAGCGAAAACGTATACTTCGCAGTGCTGTTAAAAGCATCTTAGAGAGCACCTAGGAGATAGCCAATATTAAGTTGCTAGAAGGGTTATTTAAAATTAGTACCAGACTTATTATAATATATGGGGAATACAAATACAAACGTCAGTGGCACGTAGCAGGTTGGAAGGTTAGAAATAGAGAATGAGCTAAAATCGCATCCTGAATCAAATTTACGCTGACTCTATGAGGTAGTACGCTCCCAGCGAAAAAGCTTGCTTGCGCCGATCTAGGCAATGAACGCGTTAAGATACGTAATTCTCGCGAGGGTCAATGGGGGAACAAGCTTTATAGACAATGCTATAAAGCCGTTACGATGTCTAGCCTGATATACGGCACTGAAACAAATTCCAGTTTGACTACGTAGTGGCCTAGTGGGCATTCCTAGATAACGAACACATGTAGCATGTTTGAGAGACACAAACAATTGTTGTATAGGGCACGGCACGACACATAGCCGGAAAAAAAGCGTAAACACCATTGTACATATGACCACGTAGAGTATTGAACATGAGAGAGACATGATAATACAAATTATCGTAGGCAAGAAAAGGTAGAGCCCAGGAATCTGTTCCGCAATATGAGAACACAAAAGTAGAGAGTCTAAGGAAGAGCATCCATGTCTGAGCCCGTTTAACATACAAGCAGAACAGAGGACGTCGGACACTGCGAAGCAACGTCTGCAAGAACACACGAAGATTAAAAGGAGCCTCGCACAATATTTGGTACGAATGGAATCTCATACCTATATATCTTTCTTACAGTAATCACAATGTGGGTGTCCTATATTGTCTATATTGGTGTACGCTAATACACTCGTATCTAGGTCAATATCCCCCGTCTACATAAAATGCCTACCGTAGGTACCTCCATGTTTGCTTCTGTATGTTTCTTGGCAGTATTCGCATACCTATGTCGGTCACCCGATCGTATTACAAATATGTCGAAAGCGTTTATTTATAATTATATAATATATTTTTATTTATTCGTCAACATCAATGCGCACAATCACGAGGTCTATTCCATGAGCAAGCAAAGCCACAGAGAATAGTAGGTGTTTTTGCTGTATTAGTTTATCACTCATCAGTGCAATTTAGGTAATGTAGTACAGAGTGGACAACTCATATTTAGACGTAAAAAATACAATTACGTTGAGCTGACAACAATGCTGCATTGATCGGTTAACTTGCATATCATGTAGGTTCTTATTCGTGGGAGCAGCGGAAAGTAGCAAGAAGCCAGATCCGACTAATAGGGTGGTTGTCAAAATAAAGAAATCGAATTTTTCATCAAATAACTTGAAATCGGTAACACTGTGTGAGCCAGTGCGTTGTCGTGAGGAGGATACAAGAGTTGTTTGTCCAGAGTTCAGGCCTCTTGCGTCAGACGTTGTCTCGCAGTATTCTTGCAATTTTGCGATGGTATTCCTTATTAACCGTAAGACCAGCTGGCAAAACTTCGTGGAAGATGATTCCTGTGTAGTCGAAAAAATAATCCAAATTACCTTGTTGTTGGGTCTGCTCTGCCTGCATTTCTTTGATCGATTCTACCCTTGGAAACACCACTGGAAAAAGTGGGCATTGGTCTCGATGTCGTTACCACATATCTATTGCTCGCCTCCTGTAATCACTCTCTAAAGCAACCCAGGGTCTTTTGCTACCGCGCAAAGGTTAATTTCAGAGAATTCTCGATGGGCATTAATTTGCTGTAAATTTAACATGTGTGAAACGAACCTCGATGTCCGACACATAAAATATAGGCCGAAATTGCTACGCGTCAGTTATCAGTGCGCAGAACACCGAATGCGTTAAGTAAGCTATAACAGCCCTCAAATGGGCCACGATACTATGACAATATGAATTCATTGCCATATAATCTATATCGTATGCCTTGCTGTCCGATGGCCAAACGGGCCTAGGGAATGTTACTATTGGGAGTTTGCACATCTGACTAACCTTCTATATGAGAGAAAGGTGTCGGCAGTACGCATCATTTGCGTGCATTACGGGGAATCACGCCGGAAAAAAAATCGATAGAAAACTATATGTTAAATTAAAATCTAATTGGACAACCCACCTGATACTAGGCCTATTACAGACTAGCTGATTTTCTTCTTGCGATAATACCGTGTTGGTTAAAAGTGCCCTTTTGCTGCTGTCTCCATTGCCATAAATGTTCCTGCATCGAAAACCACTGCAAGAACCGACCGGCTTGGTAGGCAATGTGCCCGTTTTTCTTTTCATTCGACACGTTTTACATTTAGGTGCGTTTATGGCGTAGAACAGCCACGAAAACAAAGTTCTAGCAAACAGATGACTGCAAAATGTTCAAGTGCCCTGCTGGTTTCCTATCTGGCAATGTCGGTGTTCATGAACTTCTCACATTACGATATCATTGTACTGTCCCTGTAATATCATTGTGCTGTTTCTGTGACGATATCATTGTGCTGTCTCTGTGACAATATCAGTATACTGTTACGATCCGACGCATAACCACCCGGAGCCAAAAACCCGACAGACGATCGTTAAGAGGGCTGACAATAGGCCGCGCTGAAGAGGCTATAATTATCTATCGCTGATTTTTTTTTATGTCTGTTGTTAAAGCTGCAGCTTAGTGTTCTAAAGGAGCCTGTTTGTCTGTCTGCCTTCCGTGGCTAATGCCAAGGACTCGAAGTTCCGGACGCTGTCGCCATCGCAGAACCAGCCGTTATCTCTTGGACTCGATAAAAAAGTTTATCGACATTAGGCGCTATTTGCTTCGGGCTAATGCCGTCGATCATTCTTCTTAAAGAATCACACACTACTAGTCGACCAAACTGTCAGAATCTTAGTGGTAGACACCAGAAAAGAACGCCCGAGGCCCCACAATTGTTGGCTACGTTTTGTGAGCAGCGATGGCACTCTCTTTTTTTCTGTTATGCCACGGATAACATAGTGAAGGCAAGGGTTCTCGCCGTATCGCGTCCAGGGGTCGTACGATATAGAGCAAATCCAAAATCCATTCGGATTTGCTCTGGTCTCAGACTAGGTACGCAGCTCGCTGAGCCTAAGGTCCGCGGCTACGGCGAGCCAGTAGACTTCTATGGTGGACCTGGACTGTCATGCGCGAAAACAGTTGGTTGTTGCCTCTTCTGCAGGCTGCTGACACGTGTGTTCTGTGTGTCGCAGGTGTTCCTGCTATATGCTCTCGAGGACCTACAGGCATACTCTAAGACAAAAGGCGCCGCCCTGACAGTTTTTCGTTTATACCTCTTGTGGAAAGCTATACTTTTGTCTAGAATGGCACCGTGACACACGCTCGAATTCCCTTAATTGCCGGCCATGGTGCATCTTGCCCCAGCTGCGCAGTGGCAAAACAATGGCGGAACAAAACAAGAAGTCTAAAGTACCCGGTTTTTGTCATTCCTATAGCTTTTCGCCCCTGGCGTTTAAAGCGTTTGGTGATCATGCAACTACTGCAAATCTTTGATCCGCTTACAGTAGCAACACGTGAAGCCAGAACAAAGCACTTATTGCTTCAGGTGTTATTAATAGAGAAACAGCGCGGTAAAGCAGTTGCTGTTGTTTTGAAGGACAGAATGGTACCAAGCGGCATTATTGACCTGAGCTTAAATTACCTTACTGTCGCGAGCTTTACGTTTAGACTGACATAAATGTGTAGTTGTATAGAAACCTCACGATCAAATTAGATCATTTAAATCTCCTATCCGAGTGTTGTTTTGCTGTACTGAAACTGATAAGGTGTAGATCACGAGATGTGAGCGACGTCCAAAGTTTATTTTTTATCTGTGGTTGAATTTCTAAATTATGTGCTGTCTGACCCGATACCTTTAAATTTGGGCGTCCTCTGCCTCTTCTCTGGTAACTTTAAATTTATTTTTTAGCCACTAATCCTGTGTTCGAAATTTGCAGTGTAATTAAAGAGTATCTTTGCACATAATCATTAATTACAATGCGGCAATGCGATAAAAACTGATAATCCAATCATCCGCTTAAGTATTTGTATTTCTGTTTTGGAGTTTGTGCAATACTATCAATATCGAATCCATCCATTATGCATGTTTTTCCAAGCCGGCTGCATCGTAGCATCGTTTGTTCAGTATGTGCTCGAGGATAACAGATTCTGTTTAGCGAAGAACGTCGTTTTCCGTTGCACGCGCACGGAAGACGACCTAACCGAGCATCTGCACACCTCGGGCGCTGATATACGGCAGGCTTACGCTTCGTATGCAGTTTCGTATGCTGCTCAGTTGTTGTATGTTTGTGTCGCTTTTGTGTCTCCTTTCTCTTTTCTTTAACTGTGATAACCAACATATATATATATATATATATATATATATATATATATATATATATATATATATAACTCTTCTTTCCTTCTCTACTGCTGAAGTTTTTGCTGCATTGTTTGCATTCGTCGACGTCCAGCGACGTACAGCGTAGAGAATATACATAGTAAATATTCAAATGAGGTGGGCATATCCTTAAAGGACGTGACACGCAGACTCGATGAAAATCTCGGGGTATTTTTTATTCGCAAACATCCATCATATGTCAGCAAGTGAATTATTTGCGACAAGATGAAAGCGCAGCGTTGCTAGAAAAAAAGGCGTGCACTTACGTTACACACCAGCCAGGGATGCTTCCAAAGGCAGCACCAAAGATGACCGTCGAACTTACGAGTGCTACTCTGCTACTGTGAACCCTCCTCTTACCTTACAACGTCGACCGTTGTGAAATAGAAGATCTTAGCAGAAGGCCCGCCTGCTGAACATTAACAGGGAAGATATAAAACGAAGAACGGATAGAAGCGCGAAGCGTACAAGGTCTAGTTAACTGATCCCTCTGCCGGTCAGTTTCACGACGCTTCGGGTCTGGCCCATGTAGTTCTTCTCCAATAGTGGCTCTTTTTCTTGTGGCTTCTTTACTCGACGTTAAGGAAAAGTGCGCCGCCATTATAGCACTTCGAGAGAGAATGTTAAATAAAAAGTTCAAAAAAAATTCACGGGAAACACGCACACACAATCTAAGAGCTAATTCATGCAACTCTCTGCACTAGATGTTTGCGACTCATTAGCACTTTGTGTTCGCACCCCTCACTGAGGGGTGAGGTTCAATGTCGAACCCGTTGGTACGACGACATTGAACTATATATCTACCACAAAGCACATTTCCAGAAGCGGTTTTTTCGGGATTTAGTTAGCGTATGTCGACAAATCATAAAACGTGTTTTAAATAATCGTTAAAAAAACTGCCCGGGGCATGAGGTTGCAAACTGCAGGTTGGACTTGTGCTATTGATCGACCAAATATTATAACGTCATCTAGCGGCGAGAAATGGCTCTGGCGGCTTAAAATGTACATTAACAAAATCAACATATCAGGGCCCGGTACCCGGCAAGTTGCGCAAGTTTTTCAATAACATGGCTATTACTCATTTGCGTGTCAGTCCATTATTTAAAGCAGAATCGTTAAATGTGATCTCACTATTAAATGTTTAATGGTTACCCTTTTATTTTAAAAGATAAACTAAAATTCGTAAATCCTTGAAAATGCAGACGATACCCAAATGTTGTGGTAACATCAGTAAAAACCGCGCGCATCTGCAACATATTCACGTCATTGATGGGAATATCATACAAAACTGACACACGCGTTAGGAGATAGCATTTCTCTCGAGCATTAACTCGGGCTTGTGAAATGAATGCATGTATCGTTCTTGTCGATTTTTGTCGGCTCCTCCCAGTGAGTGAAAAAACGTTGCTAGCTTTGATCTGCGGATCCACGACAATTAGTAAGCAAACGGTATCCTTATAAGATTAAAACGCCGCTATAATGAAACGATTTTCAATGTTAGAACGGCTAAACCTGATTAAGGTAAATCGTATATTATCGCTCATTTGTAAGTAAACATTGTACTCTATAACGCCGCTCCCTACTATCCATACAGACACACATAAATCCTCAATGACTATGGATTCAAGAAAATCCACTCAACGGTGGTAGTAGAAGCGGGCTTATTAGGTAACACAATGTCGGCACTGCCAGCTTCACTGGCAGGCGAGATGTTAGCAGTTATCAGTTGCTGTTGATGACAAAAAGGTAGAGAAAACTCTTAAATTGGTTTGCATGGTTTCCAATTTAGACAAGGTAAATGCCGGAGTGGAGTAAACTTAGCCATGACATGAAAAATCCGTACACGGGCAATTGCCTTACGGGAAATCTAAAAAAAAAAGTGTTGTCTGCTTTCATAGAGAGCGAAAATATGTGGCGCTTGTTTATAGCGCAGATGTCACCACGATTGCCGCATTTTTGGCGTGCTATTTTTTGCAATTGGTTTGTTTGCCGTGCCGCTTTTTACGTTTAGTTTGTGCCGTTTTTTTGTTGAAATTAGTTTGCGCAAGCAAATTGAAATACCTAAAGACATGTATAGTGTTCTCCAGCTATGCGAACTGCACAGACATGTATCTTGAAGCTCCCATTCCCTCGGCGTGTACCTGTAGGCACTGGGTATCGATTAAGTCATGAAACTTGACTTATACCACATGGAATTTCACGGTCTCTTCTTACTAACGACAACTAGTTAAGTGAAGTGACGCAAGCAAAAAACCTGATACCGATTCGTTTGTGTGAGTAAACAGAAAGAAGCAGTCGGCATCGAGTGAGAGCCTGGTACAATGACTCCTAAACTACAGATTCCCAAGCAGATGAAAAAACATATACACATACATCTTATATATATATATATATATATAAGATGTGTGTATATATGTTTTTTCATTTGCTTGAGAAATTCCGTAGTTTAGTAGTATATATATATATAAGATCTATGTATATATGTTTTTTTCATTTGCTTGACAAAATTCGTAGTTTAGGAGTATATATAGTGTATATATATATATATAAGATCTATGTATATCTCTTTTTTCATTTGCTTGAGAAAATCCGTAGTTTAAGAGTATATATATATATATATATATATATATATATATATATATATATATAAATACATTGAGACGTAAACAAGCAATGTTACCGGTACTGTCGTATGTTCGAAATAGATTCGTCTAAATCGTACCGTGAATATGCAAAGGGAGACACGTTAGCAGACTCATGGCGTATGTTACGCAAAGTTTCAGAGTGTATCCAGAGAGGTCCCTGAGATGTAATGAACAAACCATGAGTCAAACCTCACAACGGAGCCTCTGTTCGGAAGGCTGTGCTGACTATGTAGTGCGTACACGGTCGACTGTTTCATGTGACGATTTATGAAGTGTTCTTGACAGTTGCTCAAAGATTTGTACTCGGAGACCATGGGCTCCCCTAGCTACCCCAGTGGGGCAGGAACGGCACAACGAACAGTGTGTCGTTCCTGTCCTACCGTGTGCTAGTTCTAGTGATACAAGAGACAACCTCAAGCAGCGCCAAGTAGGTACAAGTCGTTGAGATGACAGACCGGCTTTCGAGAGACAGGGAAGCATACTTGTTCTAAGGCGGTATACTAAGAGGGCTCTTTGCACTTTACCCGGCTACGGAATACGGTCGACCGTGCCGTTTCCCACGGCTTTAGATAGTGAGCTCCGCTAGTGAGCATTTTATACGCCACACGTAGTGTAGAGATTTCTACCAACGCGTAGTTGTGAGCTGAAGTAATTTCCTTTGGGAAATTAATGGGAAAGCATTGCTGTTTACTGAAGAAAAGGGGCTGAGATGAAGTTAGGATGGCGGAGGACGTGGCATAAAGACTGTCGAGTATAGTGTCCTGTTCCTCGTAAATCCTCCAGTCGGCCAGCCGGTAAATCATTTATTTTGATGCAAACGTCAAATCTAGTGTCGAGCTATACTTGTTGTTATCGAAGGTGTGCCCGTTATGTGTTTATGAGTTGGAGATCTGTTCGGGTCGTCCATTTAAGTGGGGTCTCTCCTATCTTTGTTGGAAAGCTGCTTTCCCAAAAGCTATAGGCTGCATTGAAGTTTTTTCCATGCTTATGCAAACGTCCCGTTCTTCGAGGGAGTCGTATTTCTGTAAAAGGCAGCCTGAAAGATAAACACCAAATATATTACGAAATTAAAACAATAAGGGCATGTTCTAAAAGGAGAGCTAGCGTGGGGCCCAGGCTAATTGCTTCAAGATTCTTAAATTGACAAATCGCTGAAATATATTTTATAGTATAGAATATATGGTAGCGTTTTATGCCACATTATCAACAATATTTAAAAACGCATTAATTTACTATCACTCATCTGTATCTAATTTTAATTACAAATTTATTATCATCATTTGTAAATTATATATCATGTATTTGTTAACATTTATCTATGTAAGCGCGAACCTTTATATATAATATGCCATTAAAAATGTTTTGATCTTATCGTCCTTGAGACCTCAAGTGCCTTGATGACATCGCCATTAAATACATTGTTATTTTTTCCAGATATTTGCGGTAAATCTTGTGCCTCTTTTTCAGTATACTGTTTTGATTTTCACCAATGATCTAGGGTATTCTAGGTGGAGCTTGGATAATACGGTCTTTAGGCATAGGGACCACGCTTAGCCTAAACATATAAGAAAACCGCTTCAAGGAATTGTTTTAGCATCCCTTAAAAAAGCACTATAGCCGCCACAAGATTTGTGTTTTTTGTTTTACATACATATATATATATATATATATATATATATATTCACGCCTATATATATATATAAGCAGAATCATATCTACTCACTCATTGATATTCACGTCTTGGACATATCTGGCTGTCGTAACTGCTACCATGTTACGGCATTTTCTCCGATGTTTTGTTTGTGTTTATGGCGTCTGCGACCTTATGTATTAGAGCACTAACAATTTTATAGAAGATGCTGCAGCGGTATAAGCATAACGAATTCATGCGTGCAAAATAATGAGGCAATACGCTTGGTTACCGCTACGAAAGTGCACGAATATAAATAGTGAAATTGCGTTTGTTTTTACTGTTGCCTTTCTTTGGGTGGCTCGGATCTGATTGCACGACAAGATGTGCCTCTCTCTGACCAACCGCTATGCAATGTCGAATGCTTGACGACACGCTAGTCGGGCTGGTTTTATCGTAATGTCAGATCGATCGTTATTAAGACATACGTCATCATTCATTTTGTTTTTCTCCCGCTTCTCTCGGTCAAGGACGACTATAGTCTTCTACTTCGGCATTCACCTTATAAACAATGACTCAATGGCAATGAATGGCTTCGCCGCAGTAGGCCACCACCTGGCTCGGCTTGCCTGGCTGACGTGGCGTGCGGCGATCCACACGATGGCTTCCTCTCCTCCCCTGTCGTCGTCGCCGCCGCAGGAGCGTACGAGGCGTGAATACCACAATACAACAGCCGACACCAGGTGAGAGGGAGTCGTGTCGGAAGTTTGCTTTCGCACTCGAACCTCGAGAGCGCTACTGAACTAGATAAACGCATCGTGGTTGTGCAGCAGGCCTAGGCATACGTGCAAACAAACACACGACAGGAAACCCAATGCATCTGCCGCAATTCGTGCCTCCATCGTCCTACACGTGTCTTGAATGTTACCGGTGCGCTGTGCTTTCGTAGGCAATGCAACAGCAAACCGGGCTTTTTGCCTAAGTTTTTTCCTCAGGCACGCCCGACCTAACCGCGCTTACCCCCCCCACCCCCCCCCGACCGATTGTTTGAAGTATTTGCATAGCCAGTTTCCGGTCAGTAGCGGGGGGGGGGGGGAGAGGAGAGATGGGAAACGACTTGTTTTTAGTGGGTTGGACTCACACTTGAAGACGAAACCTGCTTCGTTTCTGCAATACAAAGCATCTGTGTGTGCAAACGGCATTTTCACTCTTTTAAAATTTTTGTTTAGAAAATGCATATAAGTAACTATGCCAAACTCACCGAAACTTACAACTGTTAAAACTGATGAATCTCTTTGCCTACACTTCATGTTAGTTAACATTTAGATCCATTGTTTAGTTATAACTTGCTCTTTAATCTTTGAGCTCGACCAAGTTGCTAACTTAATAGTACACAACGTCTATCAGCGCCATAAACTAAAATAAAGGTGATAGTCTCCAAGATGTGCAATGCATATAACAATTCGACCTTAACGATGCCATGCAAATCTTCACATCAGTGATAATAGATACACTTTTCTGCGCCTGACACAGCTGTAAATATGAAATAAAAGCGTTGCAATTTGACATAAAGATGTCAGCAACGCAGTTCAACCGAATTTAGACTAATTTAAATGACCAAAGTTGCAGCTCACCGATGTGGTTTGTGACCGATGTGGTCTCTAGCTTAATCTTAAAATATATATTGTGCTAAAAGCATATCTTTATAATAATATTTGTTGTTTGTTACTCAATAGAGATGTGTTCGCCGTCGTTCCGCAGACAAACTCCAGATAAGGCTAGTGATCAATAGCCAATACGAAGGAGAAACTACAATTGCCCCACATTTAGAATCGTGTACGCATTGCCGGAACTTCATGAGACCCCGTTTGTTGCAGAACTTATTGTCCGGTGCACTGGACAGCACGGCCGGACGAGTAGCGGACGTCATTGCCAAAGTGGTGCTCAGATGGGGCTCATCCCCGTTTCGTTTTTTACCACTTATTCTTGGCGCGAGGATGTTTGCATAGAAAAAGATGTCTCATTACGTCCGATCGCCTGTTCATCAGTCGATTGGCTGTTACAAGAATAGGGTGCTATTTCAGCAACTCTTGGCCAACGCCAGCTAGGATTCGCTACCTCTGGCGGTACAGAGATTCATTGTGCCCGCTGGCATTTTTAAAATCGCGCAAAATGCCGGCGGTAATGATCAAACTGGACTTCTGAAACGCTATCTTATCCGTCCTTGCATACTTCACTCAATTCAAAGAAAACGCACTGTGCATATAACGTACTTCGTGGGAACATGCCTATGCTACAAAATTATACAAAGAGTTATTGTTTGTCTATTCTATTTTAGATTTTCCAATAATTCCGATATTTATATGGATCTGTATAGATCAATTTTGATGAGCGATTTTTTTTGTAAAGCTGCACGTTGCTAGCTACCAGTAAATAAATGTATTTAATTAATGATTGGCTTAAAGCTCATGTTTAGCCATATAGAGCACATCCGGCACATTGGTGAAAATGTTTACTAAAATCAGATCTATTTTCTCCTGATCCATCGCTTCTACTCTAACCGATACATCACTGCAAGTATACTAGTTTTTTTCGAATCTAAGTGTATTTGGTTACGCATATTAACCCTAGCTTTATTCGATTTTATTATACAACTTTTTATGTTAGCACTTTGGAGTGAACAGGTTGTCTCCGCGTTAACGTGTGGTTACGGGTTCTCTAACCCGGGATTAGCCCGGTTCGACAATGTGCCCCGAACAGATGCTACGTTTCCTCGTTGGATGTCGAGCGAAAGCCTCTGACGCAAAAATTCCGATGCTCTCGAGTCTCCCGTGGAGAGGTTAAGGCTTCTACCCACGCGCTGAATCAATTTCAACGTAAGCGGGGCCTGGTCCTCCCATTGTTTCAAAAGCCAACGGACAAAATTGGTGCGGATAACCAACGCCAGAGTATTTTCTACATTTGTTAGCCTCTGCTAACCTAGACGCATTACCTGCCTGGTCCGCACCTGCACCGACCATCGAAGGGGCTAATGAGTCGGAAGTGTACTAGTTGAAACCGAAACAGGCACGGCGTATTGCATAGACTATCAGCAAACACTATTTAGCCGCTTTAAGTTAGTAAAAACGCAGCAGGTGTTTACTGCTTGGTATCGTAAGCCTCACACGATCCCCTTCGCCTATGAGGTCGCCGAGACTTCAACCGACTCTTTTGCGCGCTTCAGACCTTGGCTGACGAGCCGCTGTCCTCGAAATTGCTCACGAACGAAACAAACCTACGCAGCACGCAGAGTATGCTTTTTGCGTTGAGTAGTTGAAAATAGGATTGGCAGGCGAATAAAAAGGCAATTCCCTACTGCCTATGAGAGTTAAGCCACTTAATTAGTTAGTTGTACAACAGAGCTTGAGCGACGTTTGTCATCCCCTTGTGAGCCGTTGCAATGTACCGGTGGGTAAACGGGTCTTCTAGGGGCAAAGCTATTGTGTGGGATGTGCTTCTGTAGGATTAGCGTCCCTGTTCCCGGGATAGTCGAAACGAAGATAACCGTGTTCTGAAATAGAATCTGCTATTTTTAAGATTGCGTGTAAGTTAGTTGCGTGTGAGAGAACTTCGCCAGAATAATGTTGGCTTCATCGATGAAAGTAGGTATAGAGGGTGCATTATTTTGATTCAAGATAGTTTGCTTTGATGAGGAATGAGTTAGCCGATTAGAGGCACACAAAAAAGTTCGCAAAAAAACCACAAAAAACTTTGCATCAAAGCTCTACACCTATATATGTTAATTTACACACTGGAAAATTGCTTTTAACGACTTGAGAACTTTTTGTTGCAAGCCGGTCGCAACTAGTTATTCAAGAGCAATGTGCTGTCGTGCCATGTCTCTCCACAAGCAGACATGGTACTGCGCCGGCACGAAAGCCATCCTGCTTCCGTGCGATATGCATCCTTGACTTTCCAAACAGTTAATCCGCCGACTTTCCAAACAGAATGCCCTTGCTTTATTTATATAACTTTGCAATGCTAGCACACATAAGATTTGCCCTTATTCGATAGCACTTCATTGGGTGGACTCATCGCGTGGTGGTGCCGAATATGATTTATGTCGATCTCTTACTGGGTTCAACCCGTAGTTTATGGTTTTGCGACCATTCATTGCCCACAAGCTTTATAGATACCGGTGCCCACAAGCTTTATAGAGACATGTGTTTTCGGTCCAGTGAGAAAAATTAAAAGATAGTCCGGCATAGGTGGTATCATTTCGGGGTCCATAATACGCAAATGTATCGATTGTAGATTATATTGCATTGCTTTTATTCTGTGTTTAAGCTTTCTCTTAATCAGAACATATTATTGTGGGCATGTTGTTTTGTTGTGCATATCCATAGCCCATACATCTACAACATTTCAAGAAGAGCTTAAATACAAGAAAAATGCGCTAAATATCAGTACGTCCTTAGACGCTATTGATATAGCACGGTCGAGCTTCTCTAAGAGATAACTAACAGTGTCGCTGACACCAGTACGTTACATACATAAAACCGTAGAGGCGAACACGGAGCTATCTTCTGCCAATAGGAGTCTGTTTGTTGATGCCTGGCCCAACCAGCAGAGATGCGCCTCTAACTAGCCGGGCGGTAACCGTATGGCTTGACAATGATGAGAGTAGTATTCTTTAGAATCAAAACTCACACTAGCTAGCCCTCAGACGGGCAGATCAGACTTGCTGGTGTCAGACTTTGCTGGTCATAACCAGCAAGGTCACCTGCAAGAACAATGGACAGAATCAACCGAATACTCCCGCAATTCCAGCAACATATATTTAATGTTGTGTTTTCCTCCCTCTCTTCTACCTATTGTTCGAGATGTCGAGATGGCAATCGATTGACTACAGATCGTCGGTGCGTGCGTTGGTGTTTTGCCTCCGAGCACCGAGTCGAGCGAGTGGCAAAGTTTCGTCATTCGTCTCAAACCTCCATAAATGCAACGTGATAAAAGCAGCCTTCCTTAAACAGACCGTGGGACTCCACACGTCAACGCGCAACCGCCTCGTCTTCCTATTAGCAGACTGTCCACTTTTCATAGATGTAGACCTAAGGCGCCATTATATTCTTACTCGCACCACAGCCTTCAACGACTGCATTAAAAAATCAAAGGCGATTTTTTTCCGAACTCGACCCGGAATTCTTCAGTACCGGAGCGATGACAAATGCGGAGTGGAAGGGGCCAGAGCGTAATAACAGACAAGTTACAACACGATTTGCAGTACACGGCTTTCATCACATTTTATGTCAACGGGCTCAATCCCATGAACCATGTGAGACTTGTGTACGCCGCCGCTGCAGTGAACTCTGCCGAAGATACCATGCCGCAGAATGCAATCTTTAAATGAATTAGCCCGTCAGTGTAGGGCCTTGTAGCTTATATATTTTACGCCCTATATATAACTTGCTGTTTAAGCATTTCGATAGGCAGCCGATACTGTACCTGATTTGAATACCGCAATAGAACTTATGCGTTTACAGAAACACGGAGTAATTTAAATTAGTTGATCATACCGTTAATTACATAATACTGACAGCATATTTGGGCGGTCTGGATATAGATCTCTACAAAAGTTCCGTAAAATCAAATTCGTCAGCGACCCGTATTGGCGGGCGTGATCTTACACCAGTTAGCAACTCCATTGGTCGACCTGACAGACTAAGCTCTTATAAAGTCAACTTAAGCATCCAAAAGTAGGCATTCTAGATGATAGGAAGCTATTAAGCAGGTGTGAACTTTGACAAAGGCATGCGGCCAACAGTACGATGTTTAGATTGGGCCTATTTTTTGATAGCGTTATCTTTTGCGAATGCTACAGGCATGAATGTAGGGTAGCAGAAGCATGGGGCGAGTATTGCAAAGGATTTGGTGGCCCACAGTTCTAGCTACATTAAGGCACCGGTGCTTCGACTGCCCCTCCCCTGCAATCAAGTATGTTGGAGGCTTTCAGCGTCTGTACAGAGATTACCAGCCTAGGTAAAAAGGCTTCGAGTTTGAAGGGTTCTCAGCCTTGTCGGGTCGGCGTAACTTTGGGTACTGGGACATTTTAAGGCGATCCTAGCGGCGCCGCCAGAACCGGCTGCAGTGCGTGGCGCGCTTAAGGTAATGACGCCCATCTGTTTGCGTGCGTTTCAGAATTCTCACCTCTAAAAGAGGTTATATTACCTTTGCAACATAGAAGGCAGTTTCTCTTTCTTTTCTTTTTTTTTTGGCTGAGTGACCAGAATCATTAGCAAATCACTAAATATTCGCAGTTTTAGACCAAATGAAATATATCCGATTTAGACAGCTTGGCTTAAACGCAAAAAGGCGCTACCTTCATGCGCATGCAAACGTATAAACAAGTAATCTACGATGATTTGTTGTGACTTCTGTTTTATGAGAACCGAACGCCGAGGGCACAATTCAATTTAATTTAGTAAAATAATACTTTAAGATATTTTTACTTTTATCCTAGCGACTAACGACAAACCATCTTACAGAGGAACGTTAATCGCCAGCACTGTTCTAAATAGCAGCCGAATGTTTATCAAAAGCCAACTACTCCCTGCGTTTTTTTTCTGACCATGTAAAATTACTCGCCAAAATAAGAATGTTTTTAAACCAAATCGACTAAAAATCTCTTGCTGGAACCAAACATTTCATATACAGTTTTGCTCTACGAACAACTTGAATATACAAAAAGACAATAAACGCAAATGTTCCATTAATTTCTTGGTCTCCTGGAACATATCGCCAAGAACGAAAGTATATTTTAATTTCTAAGTTCCTTTTATGTGTTTTCCTAAATCTGGGATCGATTTTTTATTGTACGGCAAGACAGGAATACATTAATCAGACTCAACTTACTTAAAACGATGCCATAAAATGTTACATTTTACATGTTTTACATGTTAACTACATTATTACCGGCAATAATGCGTAACACACCCACTTTTACGTCATATAAAAACTCTCATGACATGTCTGCATACTGGAATCACGTAGCATCCTATGTGTTTAGGAAGGCCTAGACGTAGTAGCAACATTTGTCCCGTCTGAGCATTGTTCCGGTACATCCCGTCGAGGGTGGGTCAAATGCTAAGTGTATTTTTAATTGCGGCGGGCTACCCAATCGTTTCTAATCGTTGGTGGAAAGGCTACATAGTCTCTCGAACAATGGGCCAATTTCTTCGATAACTGGAACGACTAGAGATAGACGGCCGCTTGCAATGCCAAGTTTCACTACTTCGGTTTTCTTCTAACCGGGCACCAATGTACTGCATGCAGCCTGTGCCATTTGCAAACCTTGATAGTAGAAGAAATCGCCTTAACAACGATTTGTTGCGGAACGTGGCCCCGCACAGAGCCAAGCATTCACAGAATCATGCTTGCTACACCGACATCGTGCGTGGTTCTGCACTATACTTATTCCAGGTGTGTAACGTGAGGTACGTCCCCTAAGGTACTAGTTCAGCCAATTACTCACCGGTGATTGTGTGACAGGAACGTAAACTCGGTTTCCTCAGCTGAATGCCGTCGTGTGTCAGAACGTTGTGTGAACGTGTCCGTATTCAGAAATATTCAACAACGTATGAAAGCGATGACTGATCGTTATGCACGTCGCACTGAAGCACCTTCTCGTGTTCAACAGCGGTGTATTCGCTGCGGCCGACGAACATAACGTCATGGCGCCGTGTCGTTCATACGAAAAGGTCTTGTCCGAGGCTTCGATGAAACCTAACGCCAGCCATACAGTGAGAACAATAGACCAGAGGAACAATAGCGTGCAACAGCCGTTCCTTCCAAACACTGGTCAACTCTGCTAACGCAAGACGCATCCCAATTTGCAACGTCCGGTACGGCATCTTTGTTCAGGTGATGAATGAGCTCGTTCCGCTGGCAAGATTTGTCGATAGAATCGCCCCTGGGGGTTGTGCCGCCCAAGGCAATAGGCGTGAAGTGGTGAGGTGACTCGTAGGAATACACTTTGTGGTAATGGATACTCAACTATATACAGGATATAAGGCATACGTCATGCCATGTTGGAGCCCATAGAGGTTCGCGTCTCGTACATTCTCGAGTCTCGTGGCGATCGTAACGACACTCGTCTACGAGACGAACAGCGCCAGCTCTACGTGAGCAGAGGCTTTACGAAAACATTGGCGGCAACTGTTGCCAAACATGCACAGTTGGGCTATATCTGTTGCTGAGATAGCTCAGTGCCCTGACACTAGTTGAACGAGTGTGTATAGGACTTTGCAGAGGTACCAGGATTTCGGACATCTCTGAGATCATCTAGACCGATCTGGTCCGACCGAAATCCGTTAGATTTCTAGAACTCGTTGATCGCGTGCGTAGAAGAGTTGCTAGAAACCCGGCTAAACACAGAGTTCCTGAGTTTAATGACAATGCTTGCTGACTCCTAAGAAGTCCAGATCTCAACCCAGTGAATCATCTGTGTAAAGCATCTTGATGAAACCTAGACCATCCTCCGTCCGCTACGGGCTTGGAATCGCCGTGTAGCGTATCCTCAATGCACCGAGGGCCGAACATATTGAGATATCTAGGAGATCTCAATCAGTCCTTGTGGCAACCTAGCAGCTTACTGTGTGCGACACATGGCCTATCATCTGTTTTCCCCGGTAGATGACAGCCATGACGAACGCAGTAGTACCCTAGGCCACTAAATTGATATATATATATATATATATATATATAAGTATTTGCAAGTTTCGTTTTAACAATGCGTTTTTATAAAGTTACTAAATGCTGGCTCATACGGTAGGCGTAGTTCTTAGAACTGGATAGCGGGTGATATGGACTTTATCTGAGACCATTCCTTTTAACTAGATGCTTGTTAGCTAGCAAATGTCGAAAACTTGCATTTGCAGATAGTGGGGCTTAAAGGAAGGTTTTGACTGAAATCCTATTTGCATTGTTCTAAGCGGAACCACGTGAGCACCCATTCCGTTTGTTGAAGTTGTTTTAAGGAAATGTCTGGTTTGTCTTTGATGCGTCCCTCTAACTACACGTTCTATATATTTCGGGCCCATTGGGCGGCAGCGTCGGCTAGATACTGCTGCATTCCTGCACCAACCATCCCAAAAGCCTCCTGATGGCTGTATTAACTTGCTGTATGACCTCCACGCGAATATGTTCATACTCGTATATACAATCTTACACATAAGTTGTTAGTGTTATTGTTGTTATTTCTTGTCCGCGAACAAGCATTAAATGCAGTTTTGTCATCAGCTGATTTATTGCGTTGGACCGAAGTACAACGCAAGATTACATAAGGGAATCGAGAATCGTAACCATATGCCATAGGCTAACAATATGTGTTATATAAATTGTTGGATGTATTATATAAATTGTTGTTGTTATTCCTCGTGGGCCGGCCGGCGTTGGATGTAGTCCCGTCACCAGCTTGCTTGTTGCGTGGGATCGAAGGATAACAAAATTGTGTAAGGGAATCGCCATATGTCGTTGGTAAACAATATATATATATATATATATATATATATATATATATTGTTAGTGTTTTTGTTGCAGTTTCTCGTGGTCGAGCAAGCGTTAGATGCGGCTTCGTTACCAGCTTATTTATTGCGTTAGATCGAAGGAGAACCACACTACGTAAGTGAATCGAGAATCGCCACATGTCATAGGTCAACAGTTTTTAATATATAAATTGTTTGATTTGATAGAGAAAAAAACTTTATCTGTTCTTTCTCATAGACAGACAAGCGTCGGATGCAGTTCCGCCTCGCCACGTTATTTATTGCGGTAAATCGAAAGACAACAATATTACATCGTTGCAAACGAAATAGAGGCTCGCCTTATGTCACAGACAATTTCGAGCGCGACGGGGACTTACTCAAAATTAATATTTATTTTCGTTTTCTACGGACTAGACTCAAGAAAACACTTCATGTGCACATTGTTACATTTTTCTATAGGAGCGGTATCTTGTATCTCTCATGCAGTTACTCGAATTATTATTAACAGATTCCTCGGGTCAGAAAATCCTCCTTAAAAATGGCAGAAACAATTCGATCTGGCTTACAACTAAGAGCTCGTACATTAAAACAGCTTTGAATGGATGGAGCGGCAGGACATATTGTAAATCTTCTTTGTTTTCAATTAAAGTCTCGACAACGGACTTTTTTTATCAATTAAAGTCAAGGCAACGGACACGACAAAGCCACTGAACGCAGGTGTCTGGTGCTGCCGTTTGTGCTGCTGATCACGGCAATTGTTCAGATTGTTTGCCTCATACACCCTACAGCGTCACCGTAAGCTATTAATTGATTATTTGCCAAGCAGCTGTTTAGTAGATCCGATTCGTTGCCACGTTGTACGACGCCGTCTGGCCTACGTTGATGCTATTACGCAAGGCGTTTTTTTTCTAGCAACATGGAAGTCTCTGTATCTACCGTAGGTATGCGCACTCCATATGAGAGATAGAGAAGAGGTTACCGGTTCCGTCCCCCCAATGTTGATCTAATTTTATTTAAGCGTATTAATTGAGAATAGATAGTAAATCATGTATCGTTGTCAGTCAGAGACCATGCTGCTGCCACAAGCACTGTTGGAGAAACCCTAGATATCCTTACATGTCCGGCCCTCGGTTCATTGACGATATGCCGCGCGGCGGTTTCAAGCCTGTAGGAGGCGGATAATTCTATAGAATTAAAACAACCTACATGCACAAGAGATCCTGCTTTCAAGGCCACGTCTTCCAAGAACGCGTTTGTATGTACACTTTGCTGTCTTTGTCGAGAGTGATCTAATATTGAGAGAATAAGCTAATGTCTTCCGGCCCGATGCGGTTCGACAAGCATTCACCGGCATGTTGCCCTGCGACCGCCGCCGGCAGTAGAAATCAATGCGTGTCGTTCTATGTTAGCCACCTGTTTTGACGGTCAATAAGGCATATTACTGCGAAATTAAAAAGATTGCGTGAGATCGTCCGAACTCAGGCCTGAACTCTAGGCAAGCAACTCCTGGATCCTTCATAACAACAACGCACCCGCGCACACATCGTTAGTGATTTCGGATTATTTGATGAGCAATCGATTTCTGTACTTCCGCAACCTCCCTATTTGCCGGGGCTATTACGGGGGCTGCAAGTAATAAACTGTCCTCGTGCGACATGTATAAAAAATGATTTGAAGGGACGACGTTTCGAGACTATAGAGTGCATAAAGGCAAACTCACAGTAGCAGCTATACTCTATTCCGGAACATGCGTTTAAATGATGTTTCGAAAAGTAGGATAAAAGATGGCACAAGTGCGCTACAGAGGGTGGGATTTATTTTGATTGGGACAAAAGCACTTTCGAAAATTTAATAATTATTTTTTTTATAAATATATAGCAGAACGTTTCGATCCGCTTTTGCATATGTCCGTATACTTTAGAAGATTGTCCCTTGGGATACGTAAAGTAAACTAATGTTTTCATCGGTATGCAATTGAGTAGTCCTAAACATGTTAAAAAAGCAAGTCTATTTTTACACACTTTAGCACAGGATAAAATAGCTAGCTAGTCGTCGATAAAGTACCATTATATGGGGGGACGGCAGTTCTATGAATAACAAAAAAATATAAATCTGAATTACCACCTGGTCTAGTGTGGTTTTCTATGGTTATCGCCTCTGCTGGACTTGACTTAGTATATCCCATAATCATCTTCAGGATATCTGAATGCGTATGATACATTTAGGCAACCGAATGTTGAAATTGCTGGGCCTCTTTACCCGATGCTTATCTATAAGCCTCGGGCGTTATCGTTAAATGCCTGCTTCATCGTTTTACGTGAGCTTTTTTTAGCACACAGATATATTGTTGTACGTTTTTTAGCACATCGATATATTGTTGTATGTTTTAGGTAAAAAGTCTTACTGGGGTTGCTCCTAATCAAATAGAGTTTTCTCTAATGGCATATGTAGGGACGATATGCGATTCATTGCCGCCTTATATATATATATATATATATATATATATATATTTCAAATAACAGCAATGTTTCTATAATTATTATCATTCCTTGGGATATATATATATATATATATATATATATATATATATATATATATATATATATATATATATATATATATATTTATATAGCAAGGAATAATAATCAATGTAGAAACGTTGCTGCCGATTATCTGGAAGACTAACAAAGTAATTTCACAAAGAGAATGATATTGTTCGTAAAAGGCGGTTTAGACTTCTCGCAATTAGGGACCTTTGGCATGCGCTGTGATTGCAAGTGCCCAGTAGCGCGAGCTATTGATAGGGGTCGCTCTGTGCGGATCGCGTCAAACTCCCAGTTGAAAGGCTATCTGTCGTGCATAGTTTAGTATGCCCGAGCGTGTGAGCGCTAGGGCACCAAATTTAATCACACCAGGGGCGTGACGTATTAATCCAGGCCGTTTTTCACTTCTCTCGGCAAGCTCCAGCAAAACTTTTCCTCTGATGCTTGGAGGCAGTTTAGTAGCGTCGGCGATCACTAGCTTGACGTACAGTCGCCTACGATTACACCTGTTTAGTATTCTATTACACCGACCACATATGTAGTTCTAGAGTAAAACGTTAAGCGACTTTTCACTCATCGTGGTAGCACCAAAGTTGCTGCCCTCAGAGGACAACAGGAAATAGTTTGCAACGAGCTCGAACGCCTTGCAGAATTGCTTCTCTCTGACACAATGAACGGCGACGTTTTAGCTGGTGAGCGTAGTTAAGCAAGTAAATAAGCGAATTATACGTTGACGGGAGATCCGGTGAATTTGGTTCAAGTCTAGTTTAAGTCGTTTGGTTTGCGTCTGGTCTTTGTTTAAGTTTGAATGTGGTGCAAATCTAATTTGTACTAATGTTAAATACTATGTATGCTTCGAATCTCCTTTTTCTCAGGTCCAACGCAAATGCATGAAGACGCACTTATTTGTGTACGACGTCGGCGTATCAGTGGTGTTTTGCATACGATTTATGGCAGTTCAGTTTGTACACAAGTGGAAATGTTAAACTACAGGCTACCTTGAACTGTAAACATCTGCAAGCGTGCACCTTATTTTTCATACAGCTTTGAAGCTTTGATGTGGTGCAATTCCCGGCATGCTCAGATTTGTGTCACCAATCGTGCAGCGAAAAGGGGAATCTTCGACAACGAGATGCCTAAAATTAAAACGTTCTTCAATGAGGTTGTTGTTAATTCTAAACCACTCTCAGTCTTCTACGCACTTGAATTCGCCATGCGGCATATCTTCAATGCACCGAGGGCCGGACATGTCGAGATATCTAAGGCCTCCCCAACCAACTGTCCTTCTGGGAGTATGGCCGCTAACTTTGAGCGGTCTATAGATAACGATCTATTTTCAATGAGCATGGGTCCAAGAACATTCGATCAACAACGGGGGATCGAACCGGTACTACCCCGATAGATGATAACCGGCCACCAACGAGTGTACTAGGCCCTAGATCAGGCCGCCACAAGGACGAAATCTCAAAACTCACCTTTGTGTCCCCCCCGACTTCTTTGTTAAGTGAATTCATTAAGCCAAACATCTCGCCGAGTTCCGCCCGCGTACAAATAAAGACCAAACTATCCTCAAAAGCAATCAGCTCCAGATCAAAGGGCACTGGAGAGTCCATAGGCTAACGGCGGATCTCCCACCACCAACGATGCGAGCCCTTATGGCACCAGTAAGGCATATCACTTTTCGGGTTACTCCCATCCAATATTGAACGTCTACGGGACTGCTTCTCATTGCATTGCTTCATAGACGGACCCTCATAGATACAAATTTGCAACGGTGGGGCTCAAACCCGCGCACCTGTGCGTTTTCTCCGATCGCGATGCGCAGAAAAATGCACCATGCCAACGGGCTATCGGCACTCGGACTTAGTGGAGCGGTTTTTCTGTGCAATCGTAACGAAATGAAACCGCGTCTAATCAGCAGGTGCAACGCTACTCAGTTCGGCTTTTCTATAGAGACTATGTTGTCGAGTTGTACATAGGTTTATTATTTAAACTCAAGCGAGCATTTCAGTCACAAATGTGCTTATTCAGTATAACCATTTAAACCTTTGTTCGTACAAATTCAGTAGGAAAGTTCTGTCTGTTAGTAAGCTCCACTCTATGAAGCGCATCCTGATGGAGATGAGTGCGTGGTCGCAACAAAGGCTGTGGTCACGGCCTGTGGTTCAGCCAATTCATTTCTACTGGACGTATCTCAGTGCGACAGTGCTGTATTTCTATGTCAATGGAAGAACCTCTCGCAGCAACTTCGAAAACCCATCTGCATAAAATTATGCTTTTCCACTACCACGTACGACTGAATGCGAGTACCTCAGTCGCAAATATTTGTGCTGTCTATATTATTAATGGGTGTGTGACAGATTAGCTATGGACGGATTGGCTAACTTGTTTTAATTAGGTGGATATAGATAAAATAGCTGCGTCGTCGAGAGGTGCCCTAAAGTTCCGTAGATTGTAATACACATTTAACTCTCGACGAGATCGCGCATATGACGAACACATCGCGTGAGCTAGTTTATTCGCACCTAACTAGTGGGTGTTAGGTCACCTACCGTGGGTGTGTGGGAAATGTGGCTATGTATGAACTATTTTACGAATCTGAACGTTTAAAAAATAACGCTGTTTTCGCCACACATATTCATGGCATCTAGGTAACAAAGCTTTAAATATGCGTTATTTAAAGCTTTGTTACCTAGATATTTGGGAATCATTTTTCAGGCTCTCTGTTGCGAAAACAGGCTCTCTGGAGAATATATATATTCTCAGACGACACTAGATGTTTGAAGGGATTGGGCAGACATGGTGTACCACCAGTGTCTGCAGAGCAGAAAAACTATTGGCGGTGAAAAGTAATGCCAGTTGCCCGACGTTAAAATTAAGCAGTCTTCGAAAGGCGCTCCAAATAGTACAATGAAACCATGAAAACACGTCCGCCTGCATACAGCTCTGAGGACGTTTACTTCTAAATCTCCGAGCGAAAAGACTTTGAACGTTCAAGGGGTATCAGAAACCACCGAGATTAGGCCTCTTGTTGCTACAAACCGATACACCTTTGAAATGAAGAATTTTCTCATTAACAGAGCGTTGTACAAATGATGTGTGAACAAGTGGGATATATATGATTGACTGGGAATTCAATTTCTAAAATTACGTCACGAGTTGGACAGATCTTTCTGATTTATTATTAGGGTTTTTAGTGTAATAATGCCGTCTCCGGCCAATGCAGACTGGACGCATACGCTCATTGTAAACATGTGTCTGAAACCTAGATCACGCGCTTAAGGCGGCTGATAAAGAAGACGCTTTCTAGTGTCGTTAAAAGACACTGCCCGAGTAGGAAAAATCTTTAAAGGGTTCGCGCCTTCAAAACTAGTGGGGTTGACCGACGATATGGAGAGAGAGCGCATTGCGGCACCCATAGCTCGAGTAGATAAAGATTGCACATTTTCTTTCGCATTTTCTTCGGTTTTCTTTGAAGAAACTGCAACAGTTGCCCTGCCTAGCCTACGGTCTGTGTCCAGCTAATGAAGCGGAGAAAGACGACCGCGATAATGAATACATGATAAAAATAACTCCTTAAGTTGCCGTTGTAGTTTACAATAGCGTTTCCTACAGCGAGAGCCATTCTAGTAACGTTACGCGCAGGGCAGCGGTGACCACGGTGTGATCTCTCGGTATGTATATAGATATAAGCAGTAAGCTTAAAAGTCTCGGCCATCAGCGCAGCTGAGGAAAATGCGCCTTAGTGAGTAGTGAAAGTTCGAATGACAGACTAACGCAGAAAGCCTCACATTGACCAGTGTTGATAAGCGGCGTGAACGTGCGTTTACGTTAAGATATATATATATATATATATATATATATATATATAAATTGGTGGAAACAAAAGTTTGTTTCTCTCTCCGTATTTTCAATTTTAGCCGTCCGGTTATGGCGACAAAGATGCGCGCCCGAAGTTTGTACGGGTCCTTGGCTGTGACAACTCTCCAAGGACATTTTTTATGTTAGCATATGTGGATCCAATACGGTAACGAAACGAGACTACTTTACTGGACTTCAAAGGCTCAGACTGCAGTGTCACATTTGAAACCAAAGCAAACCAAAGACTTATCTTAAGTGTTTGGTGGACCAGCAATGGCAGTATTGATTATGAATTTTTGAAACCGCGAGAGCCTACCATGGCAAAGTTTAGTTTGCTCAACTATAAATCGTAGAATCTGCGCAGCGTAAGACGCAAATCAGCCTCCTCACAAGGAGAGCCTTTTAATATGACAATAGATACATACCTTTTTAATTATATACGGCTACAGTGAGATGCTTTGGTGCACTCACTATACTGATCTAACGCACAATCTAATTACCTACTTCCTAAATCTTTAAAACGTCCATAATGACAATTGATTACTGCTGAAAATATGAGCAATTTTGCTTCTTTATTTCTACAAATACGAAAATAATTTTTATTTACCGAGTTTATGAGTAATATGTATATCTGCCAAGGGCGCATATCCTCACTAAATAAAACCAGTTGTACATGAAGTTATTAAGAAATGCAAACTAAGTAAGCAAAGCGGTAAAGCCGTTGTCTGCTCTTTATACATTTTCAGACAAGTTGTTAACGCTAGTGAACTAAAACGGTGGCTCTTACTTTCACAGTCAGAATCGGGCTTGTGATCTAGGTTTATCCGAAATTGGGACTGGTGTGCTTTGTATATAGGGACAGCCACTCGGATTGAATAGTAATATAAGCCACGTGTTTTTACCCATAATTGTAAATTGTGAAGATGCTGTACTAGTGAACTGCTTCGTGTGTGCGTACATTTGCAAGTGTGTTGCCTCATTAATTGTTCGCGTTTTAACAAACGCACCAACTGCTGTTTTTTGAAGTCTTTGTGACGCTCAATGACCACTGTGATTAGCGATTGTGTAAAGTGCTTATAAAAAGCACTCCTTAAACTTTATCGAAAGTGAATTTCTACTTCGTTGTTTAACTTAACTGCTTTTTTCAACTTTTTTTTATTTACCGAGAACTTAAGCGTTTTGAAATGCAGTTTCGTGAACCAACTGCGTTTGAAATAAAACCAAAAAAATATATATATATATATATGTATATATATATATGCATATATGGACTGCATTTCAGATTTTTGTCGCCACTTATTAATAGCTCTCGAATGTACTAGCGATAGCACAACTATGCAAGCAACACGGCGATGTTGGCTCATGAATTATTCGCAGATATTGCGACGCATCCCACAAACAACACCAGATTAACCCTATAATTGTTTAGTGACACTACAAACGTGCGACTGACCGTAAGCTTTAATAATCGTTGAGAATAAAACCGTAAAATTTCGCCGTCTGTTTTAATAGTCCAAATACGAAATCGCGATCTATGTATACCTCACGCATACTTCTGATTAGCCTATGATGCCTGTAGACGTTCGTGGAACAACTCTGCAACCACCGCCCTTTCCCCGCCGGCAGAAATGGCGGAAGCAGTTTTGGCTTCAATGTGGCTTTGCTCGCGCCAACAGGCAACATGTAGCAATAACCATACGACGATAACGACAGTCTGTCCCATTCGGGCTGGTTGGCTGTCATTAGGTAGGCCTGCGCCTCGCGACCGGAGGAGACACATATGAACATAGGTGCGCGGGTTCGAGCCCCACCGGTACACATTTGTATTTATGGGGGTCCGCCTATGAAGCAATGCGAAATGCAGTCCTGTGGACGTTAAATCTTGGCTGAGGGTCAGCCCGAGAAGTTTTAGGTAGAGGCCACCTAAATGTCGAGCCTGGTGGCGTGGTGCATTCGTGTGCTCCTCGCGACCGGAGGAGACATATGTACAGGTACACGGGTTCAAGCCACACCGTTGCACATTTGTAATTATGGGGTCCGTCTTGCGAAGCAATGCAGAGGCAAACCCGTGGACGGTAACTGTCGGCTTGAGGGTCAGCCCGAAAAAAGTGTTTGGGTAGTGGCCACCTAGCGACACCTGTTTTCTAACGTTGGAAGCATCAGGCGTTTCAGGTGGACAAAACGCCAAAGACGTGTCGACACTGGAAGTCCGCCACACAATTCACCACCATCCAGAAGAGAAAACATGGCGGTATTTGACTTTATTTACAGCAATTAATAGAGTTCTAGTGCAGACGTTACACTGAGCTTTGCCTTGAGCTACCTTGCAATAAACTTCTATGTTGCTTGTAGCCTCTCTAGACATCTGAACAGTGACGCCTTATGGTGCCTCGGCACTTTAACTAATTTTTCAAAGCCCCGTTTTACTATTTCAAGCTCAGTATACCGCCCCGCACATTGTAGGAAGCAGATGTGTATGTTCAGTAAAGGAGAGGAACTTTTTTATAATTCAAGTTGGCCTGGATGATCCCCATTTTTGAGATGGGTTACTGCATCGTCTTAAAAGACAAACGGAGCACGGTAATAACATGATATACCTTTGGCTACCGAGGCTCCACAATTGATAGTTGAGAAACTAACACGCTGCCTATAACTGTTCCATCAAAATGCATGCCAATCGAAAGTTGCTCGAAACTTTAACGTCTGTATCGACTGACCAAAAGAAAGAAGTACGATTCCTCTTAGGAACTCGTAGAAGAGCTTGATTGCCGGGTTAGCGTGAACTGTTTGCTTTAACAATTCTAATAAGATCCAGTTAACTATAGAAATACAGCGACGGAAATGGCTGAAAACGTTAACATTTGTAATGTCATTGTCGTTCGTGTAGAGAGCGGGCGGCTCTTTTGGCATGTAGGGCCGTAGGGTTTCAGCTCGTACTTCGTGTCGAATTAGTGGTCTGAATACACATAACAACCACTTGGCGAAATGTCTAGACGGCTGCAAGTCATCCAGAGAGCTGGAGTTTAACGCAAAGGGGAAATCAAATCCCTCGAGATAAGTGAACGCTTCCCCCGCACGCTTGACCTTGACACTCAGGTATTTTCCTTTTTAATAAACAAAAGCCAGAACGGTGTTTTTGCTGCGACGTGCAGACCGTGTTTTTGCTGCACGCTAGGTGAGATACCCATTAAAACTCCCAATTTGCTTCTAGTTCAGCAAATCCCGAAACTACCGCCAGACAATAGCCGCTACGTCTACTACGTGGCCGGTGAGCTGACCTCTGTCGTTGGAGAGAGTCATTAGCGGTCCGTATTGGTAGCTGCGTTCCTGTCTCTCATTGGCCTCTATTGTGTCCTTTACGGGTGCATGTCAATGTTTGTGCTTCAAGGACTTCGAACGTTAGATTGTTCTTCTCCTATGCATTGAAAAGCGGTGCACTCTGCGCTGCGCTATATTTAGCAAGTTCTTCAGTTCCTTGGAGGCTGCTGCCTCCGTGCCGTTGTGTTGTTCTGGCTGTCACCGGATGAGAGACACTATTATGAGAGAATAGTGTCGTACAGTGTGGTTCCATAGTATAGTTCATAACTAGCCCTAACTAGACAACTAACTAAGCCTTACGTATGCATATCGATTCATTTCGCAACTAGTTTTGTAGTACACCACAAGTTGAAACATTGTTTAGTCCCTTAGATATAATAAATACATATATGACGCGTTAGAATATTGACAATATGTGACATGGTATCTCCCAGTAGTCAGTCGAGTAGTACTCGCCGCAAAATTTACATTGGCAAGTGTCCGTGAACGCATTTCAGCAATCGATTGGACATATTTGAATCATGTTCAATCGATTGCTGAATGCCATAGTGCCTGACATCTTGCACTACGGTATTGTCTTCCTTGTTCTTTTTGTTCATCTAAGTTAAAAGCAGAAACGTTGGCGTAGTTTTTTGTGAAAGAGTTCTATGGTAAGGTTCCAATAAGGTTACGATATATGGTGTTATCTGCAGCTTCTAGCCGATAGTGTTGTAAGAACATCGGGTTTTTCTCATTTCGCCTGTGCAACTGAACTTCATTACGTGCGTTCCGGCAACGTTAACCTTCCTCCTCATGGCGTACGCCTAAATCGGCATCACATTAATAATTATATATATATATATATATATATATATATATATATATATATATATATATATATATATACATTTTTTAAAGGATAATCTGAAGTTCATCAGCGTTGGCGGAGCTAAATCGAGGTCATATTGCCCATTTGAGGAACACCCAGAGGCCTTAAGAATATGAGATCACTGCTGAGAGAAGGACCGTTTCCCAAAGATTAGAAGAAGGCCGCCTGGCACTTTTCCCAAAGCTGAAAAGGAAACCATATTCGGCCTTAGATAACATACCTATCTGGTTGACATGGTGGACAGGGTCATACAGTCGGTACTCGCCGACAAATCTAACGATTTAAATAAAAGAAAGTTATGTCCTGCTCTCAGAGGACCAGTACGGGTACCGTAAAGGGAAATCGCCGATCCAGGCCATCAGCAGAACACGCCGAAGAAAACGAACTGAACAGTCCCAGCGCTCGGAATACTTGCCTTCTGATTTTGTGGAAAGTAAATAATGTGTTTAAGAGCGCAAATAGATTAGCGGCGTATCTTTAGCGTCTTATAGCATTGAGCATATACATATGCTGTTCAAACCGTATCGCGACTGTTGTGTTTTTTTCAAAAATTATTCATTTATTCATGAATATCTATTTTGTCCCCTTTAAAGTGATCCCCATGAGATATTATACACTTGTGCAAACGGTTTTTCCAATCTTCGAAGCACTTTAAAAAACCATTTTTTTTAACCTTGTTCAGCTCCTCCTTCGATGCCGTCTTTATCTCGTCAAGCGTAGCGTAACGTCGTCCTTTCATGGGCCTCTTCAGTTTAGGGAACAAGAAAAAGTCACAGGGGGCCAGATCTGGGGAATACGGTGGCTGCGGCATCATTAGTGTGTTGTTTTTGGCCAAAAACTCGCGCACAAGCAACGATGTGTGAGCAGGGGCGTTATCGTGGTGCAAAAGCCAATTTTTGTTCTTCCACAAATCCGGGCGTTTCTGGCGGATTGCTTCGCGCAAATTGCGCATAACTTGCAGGTAATATTCCTTATTGACCGTTCTACCCTGTGGCAAGAACTCATGATGCACCACGCCCCTGCAATCGAAGAAAATTGTCAGCAAAACTTTCACATTCGACCGAACTTGGCGCGCTTTTTTCGGTCTTGGTTCGTGCGGCAGCTTCCATTGAGATGATTGAGCTTTGGTTTCCACGTCATAACCATAAACCCACGATTCGTCACCAGTTATGACCCTCTGGAGCAAATTTGGGTCGTCGCGGACAGAGTCCAACATCTCATTAGCAATGTTCATGCGATGCTGTTTTTGGTCGCAATTGAGCAATTTTGGTACGAATTTCGCGGCGACCCGTCTCATGCCCAAATCATTGATAAAAATCGAATGGCACGAGCCAATCGATATGTTTAGGTCCTCAGCAACTTCTCTAACGGTGATTCGACGATTGGCCAATACCATTTTCTCCACTTCATTAATTTTTTCGTCTGTTGTTGAAGTGCTCGGGCGTCCGGCACGCTCTTCGTCGTTCACATCTTCTCGGCCTTCTGAGAACATTTTGTACCACCGATAAACGTTGCTTCGGTCCAAGGTAGCTTCTCCGTATGCCACAGTCAACATTCGGAATGCATCCGCGCACTTAGTTTCGTTTTTCACACAAAATTTGATACAGGTTCTTTGATCCATTTTTTTGAATAGGTAAAAATCGAAGACGATCCAAAACACGTGCAAGCAAAGCAGCTGTCAACAATTAAGTGAACATTCAAAATGGCCGAGCTTGTCGGCATAAGTGAGAGACATGAGTAACAACCTAACGCCACAAAAAAATCGAAATTCGAATATACGTAACCCGCGAAAATTTTTCCCCCCGCGATACTTTTTGAACAAACGGTATAAGCGAAGTGCGAGTTACGACGGGAGGTACGCGATGACTACAAGGTACTACATAACTTCGTGTTAGAACTTATACTGTAGAACCTAGCATACGATAGCGTTACCGCCAGGTAACCAGACCTGGCGGAGTTGAGTTTCGCCTATGCGAACAACCTGGCAATCATGGTCACCGCAAGGGACGAGAAGCTGTTGCTCCTCTCTAGGAGAACTTGCTATAGAAGACTGGAGAGATAAGGATTTTTTTTATGGCAGCCGGAATCTGCGCCTCTCAGGTTCTACATCCAGCTTTTGCTGTGTTTGCTATTAGATCATCTGTGCCGCGAAAAAATGCTGCGGCCTTTTTGAAAACCAAACTGGTTGACATAACCTAACCTCTGTTCTTCGATATACTCACTTAGACTCTGACAAATGCAGTGATAGCTTTGAAGCCATTAGCAAACGCCCTTAGAGAGCAGAAGAGGCTTCGTTTGATAAACAAACACTTCAGCAACTTATGACTCATTGCGAGAATTGGCCGTGCCGGCTCATTGGCGTGGCAATGCCCGCGACGGCTTCCGGATACTTCAAGACGCGTATCTTCACACCGTGCGACTCTGGAAATTGGCTTACTTAAAGCCGAATAGCCCCGTCTAATGTCACTGTGAGAGCGAGGACACGAATATCGTTGCCAAACGAGAAAATGTAGGGGGTGATTAAAGATGTGGAAGAAATAAAGTGCAATGCATGTGAGGACTACGACCCTAGTAAAACAACATAGTAAAGGTGGCGGTATTGGTATACGAAAGGACTAGGGACTATCGAATTCATACCTTTAGGGATAAAGGCTGGTGCACTATTTTTAGCAGCGCCGAATTTTTCTTCCCAAATTACTTGGCGGCCCTCCCAGTCGTACTTAAGTGTTACGAGTAAGCATATGAATAGTTGCAAGCGAAAGCAGACAACAGCATAATATAGAACTAGTAAAAGAAAAACACGTAAGATTAGAGAACTACGGAGGATCATATTGAGTCAGTGAGGTGGATAATTTATGCAGTGTAAGTAAGATATTCAAAATATTGTGTGGGGAGCGATTTTGGCACATTTGGGTTGTCGGCTAGCACGTCTTAGGCAAAGATGTCATAGAGGAAACGAAAGCGCCAGGTTTAATGACACAGCGGCGTGCAGAGACATAGAAAGACAAAAATATATATATATATACACCTAATCAATACTTGTTTTAATAGCATAAACAAAATATGTAAATCGTTATATACGGAAAATGCTTTGAAACTTTCTTTCTTTAGTTTCACTATGCTGACGGCACAGCTGAGCGTAAAAATGCGATTAAACGTGTCTTGGGAGAGCTATGCTCACCCGTACAAAATATTCTTAGAAAGTACAATCTTAAAAAATGTGCACCACGTCAAAATACAAGAGTAGATAGACCATTTTTCTATTTTGAAAGATAGAGAAAGTCAACACAAATTCACTTTTTGGCGACCTACCTGTGAGATGACCTAGTGTAAGCACAGCATAACCGATATCTATGAAAAAAAAGTCACTCTAACACCAACAAACGTGGGTGCAGCATTATTATGATAAGGAATTCGATTTAGAATCGTATGGTTTGTGTTGCACTAGCTATGAACTCGCCAATAGCCAGAAATCTCCGATTCCTGGTTATTGGTTCTGAGCGTTTGTCGATGGCGACCCGAGTCTGTCTGTCAGAGATCGAATCGGCGGGTTAGTCAATAATTCGAACGTTGCGATTTATTTATGCTACAATTGCAAGTACATTTGTGTCAAAACTATAGCAAAACAGCATTATATTATCCAAGTCTTATATTCGCTTGCATATTTTATTAGGTCAGTATTAATTTACGCGTCAATGCGTCTTGTTGCTTCTAAGGTGTCATAGCGCCAAATAAATAATGTCATATATACACACTGTAGATAATATTAAGCTACTACATAACTAAATGTTGATTCCGGTGGCGTGGTGCATTCGCGTGAGCCTCGCGACTAGACAAAAGACACAGATGCACGGGTTCGAGCCCCACCGTTGCCCATTTGTATTTATGGGTCCGTATCACGAAACAACTACGGTGAATAAATAAGATATGATATCACGAAACAATGCGAAAGCAGACCCGTGGACGCAAAATGTTGGCTAGGGGTCAGTCCAAAAAAGATGGTAAGTAGTATAATATTAAACATAAATAATATTTTTTCATTGAGTGTGTACTTCCTGGGAAAAACTCGGATTTGTTGTTGAGGTCGACCATTTGTGTCCATGATTATGCGTCTGAGTGCATGTGTACATATACAGCCAATCCAGCCTTCCACCACAGATGAGTTTTTGTCGGTTTTTTTTAGAGCTGCAGGGCTGATATGATTATGATGGCGTGGATATGGAGGATAATAATACCGATCATAGAAGTGATAAGAGAAATGTGCGCTTGAGCATCATTTCATCGAGTTAGCTGACACCGGCCGCTCTGGGTGGCTATAACGGTAACCCCCGGAGGGGAAGTTCAGGGGAACAGAGTTGGTTGCGTTAGCGTTCCAGGGCCAGTTCCTTCAGCCGCTTTGTGCGTCGGTCGGCAAAAAAAAACGGTTTCCTACAGTCAAACGTGATAAGCGTCAATTGATTATAGCTGGGTGGACGGGTAAATCACGGTCCGTCGAAGCCCATCAATAGCTCATCGAAGCACGCGCGACCGTATTTTATACGCCATTGGCAATCTGGCCAGCTGGCGGCAAGATAAGCGAATGGGTATCGACGCCGTTGACGTGGTCTTCGCACTTTGTTGCCGAGCGCTTACAAAGCTCCGGCCGCTCCATATCGTTGGCCTAACCTACCAATTTCACCAGCGCCGTACGGATACGTGTACACAGCATACACATGTGCACATACATATGTTCAGCTAACAAATTCTCTCCTTTCGTACATTAGCCTATTTGAATGTGGTATCCCGCGCGGATATGATAGACTGGCTAGGATGTGCAGCCTACGAGGCCATTTCGGCGCTGACATGAATCCCTCCTCTCTCTGCTAGATGTGCTCTTGTATAAAGCAATCAGCTTCCATCCTGACATAATTCCTAAAGCCTTAAATAGTAGTAATTTTTTTTTCTATGATAGGAAACCTGAGGTGAAACATTTGCGGCAAAAAACAGAGAAATTAAGCGAACAATCTGCGTGCAAAAATGCCGGCAAATATCATATACCACATACAAAACTAGGCGTCAAAAACGAGACCGTAAGGTGACTCTACGTTGAGGCCCTGCTGTGCGCCTAATTCGCTTTCATAACTGCTGGTGCTGACAGACATACGATAGAATATTTCTTTTCGTTTGCGTAATACCAGAACCTAATAACAGCAACACATACACGTGCTGTTTTACAAGATGTTGGTACTGTCATCAAGGCAAGCTGTGCTTTTGTTCCGTAAGCCTCACAGAGAGCTAGCTATTCACTGTAGCCTCGTTTTTCCTCAACAATGGCACACAATGAACTTTGATTAGAACATTTGATGCGAGTGTGCTACAGACCCGAAGATGGCTACGGCGTTAAAATGTCGTTGACGCCTCTGCTCGTTCTAAGGCCACGATACGTCCATACGGGGGTGGGGATTGAGATGTTGGGCGGCATTGATCAATGCGCCACTTGCGTCACAGGTACGTGTAGACTGGCATTTCAATTAAGTATCGAACTAAAGTACCCGTCGCCAGGTCGTGAATGACTTGACATTCATGTCCTCGCCAACCGGGTCTCGATCTATCAGGGCGCGGTCTTTTCCGGCCTCAGATGCGTTGACGTTCATATTTCACACTCGAACTCGCTCGTTCGTGGAATGCTCGGGCGTTACAAGCGGCAAAATGAAGACGACATCCTTTCAATACGCAGTCTACTTGCAAAAAGCTCTATGTACGCTCCGTATGTTGTGTCACTATGTAAGTAGCTACCGTTTGATGTTGAGACACCGTCATTCGCATGAATAGTATGAGGCGGGGGAGGCGCTTCTACCCACCTCTGTGTTCTCGACGTCTGTTTAGGTAATTTGATGATTGTGCTTCGATGTTCTTCTTGCTGTGTTTAAACTGCACGCATAGGGGCTTACACAAACGCGTGCGACTTCGCCTCTTTTCAAAGGTGGCCTCATTGTGTACAGATAATGCCTTTGCCATGCATTGGACTGCTATTGTATTCTCCTTGATTGCGATGTGCTGGCAAATGCTTTTTTCTGACTGACTTATGTTAGACCACTAAGGATAAATTCCAAATTGTGGAACTGACGCTAGACGCTAGGTAAGTATAGCTGAACTTAATTATCATATTCGAATGACTATTGATTCACCCTTCTATTCAGATAGCTTGGCGTTCACCTTAAAGGCTCACATTGACGTTACTAGGCAAATGTAAATAATGCTTACAAATTAGAACGGCTGGCTTTGAAATATTGCTAGCCTATTTTGCTACTGTATTACATAGTTGCTATTCCTTACATTCCGATTTGTTGGGGGAATTTTTCTGCACTGTCGGTACCAGCAGCCGACAGCACCTAGCGCCGGTGTCTTATCCACTGAACTCCGGTTTTGCTTCCAGACTTTCAGGCTTGAAATTGTTGAATCACTTTGAATCTTCGAATCTTCGAAGGGAATCTTGCATTTTATTTATATGCGCTCCGCCAATGCACTGCCGTCCTCTAGGATTCCGTCAAGGTATCCTGGAGAGTCTAGCTGCTCTCCGCCTCTCTTCCGCACCTACTATTAACTCCGACTTTATTGCTAATATGTCGCTCAGTTAGCTCAACGAGCGATGTTTTAGCCTGCGTAATGGCGTCCAGGTAGGCATGTCTTCCTGCTTACGCCTCCGCTGAGGTTGCTTTAGTTTGCTGCTCGTATTTCTCCTACTCTCCAGGCTCAGCGTTGCTTCGGCATTGCCTGCATTTGAAACCACTGGGAAGGCGTCTCCGCGCCACTCGCCATCATCGTTACTTCTGCTTTCCCCCCCCCATCCTCACGCATCACCGTGTGGTTCCTTCAGATAGGCGAGAGCTATGCCGAGTTTAACCGGCCTGAGTAAATTCGTCGATACCTCTAGGGCACAGCCCGGACTCACCCCCTCTCGTCGACTGAATACGATAGCGCTTGTCCATTTTACACAAATGCAACCGACTGGATCAAAATAAAGCGTACGTAGCGCACCGTTAGTGATACTGACAGTGTGGTTCATAATTAAAGTTATGCTGCACGCATTTGTTTTCTGCTTACACTTCCGTGAATAGGTAAGTGATATTAAGGCGTCGTAAATGGCTTTTCGACTGTGCCGACCGATACCAGCAGTCGTTTTTTTTGGGTTGAACAGCCGTTTTGATTGCCAGAGAGTGAACAACGAGCGTCTATTGTGGAGAAAACGATAATTGATGCTCCGGGAAGTGTTTGTCATTTATTCGTGGCTTCAAATAAATTAGGTTTTTGCAATATTTAAGCAAGGCAGAGTTAATGCTTATTAATAATAATTAATAATAATCGTTTCTTGTGGATAGACAGAAATAAACGTAGCGGCCTTTCCAGCAGGATCGACCCGAATGTTTTTAATAGAGTGACATGGAATATATATACGAGTATATATATATATATATATATATATACTATAGAATACCAATTGTCATTTATGTGCGCTTCTGACGCGGTTGGTGGTCCTTACGTAGCCCCTACTTTACGTCATCTCCACGAGGTATGCCTCCGGTAGTCATCATCTGCTGTTATCGGCAGCCAGATTTAAAAGTAGGCCCCTGTTTATCACCTGCCTTAGCGGGCTGCACAAAACAGTGGCAATCTGCGACAATCCACCGATCGTGGCTTCGACGCATGTTTGGATAATTTGGCATTGCTCAATTTGCGCTTGTGATGTGGCTCTTTGTCGCCTTAGTGTCATACAATCGTAACGAAACGTGTTCTGTGCACGTGCTTTTAGTAGTAGTAGAAGTAGTAGTAGTAAGTAATAGTAGTCGTCTTACATACTGGATATGTAATACAGTCAAATGGTGTTCGCTGGTCCAGCAGTTAAGAACTATTGTACACGACCGATCTCCGTGTAGACGCAGTATCCACGTGTTTCTGCTCGATCGATGTTGTTAGCCTTCGACGCTTTTGCCAATCAAGCTGAAATTCCGCCGCATTGGCTTGTGCAGTTAGTTGGCAAAAACGACTGAGGGTCGTGGCTGTCGTGGCTCTACAATACGTGGTAGCAGCAGTGGACAGTAGCCACCCACAGTTGAATGACTATGAGGCGCTATATCGGCGCTGGTATTGGTACCGCTATCACTACGTCTCATGCTAACTACTACAATGTTAGTATGTCAGCTATACTATATAATAGCAGTCGGATTTGTACTATAACTAGTAGAACTAGCAGTTGCTAATGCGAAATGAGTTATTGAGTCTGCTACAGGTCTAGTTCTTGTCAAGAAGGAGGGAGAATGTAAATGAAGCAGCAAGAAGAGAGAGAGAAGGAGCTGAGTATTCGTTTCCGCCTCAGTTCAGCAGAAAGCTTCGGCAAGTGGCCTCGAGGTGCCCTGCTGTCAAATCAGAGCAGAACACACGCTGCTACATGAGACCTCGAAACAAACCCATGATAAGACGGAATAGAAAGATTTAAATGAAGTGTATATATATATATATATATATATATATATATATACACATATATATATATATATATATATATATATATATATACACATATATATATATATATATATATATATATATATATATATATATATATATACACATATATATATATATATACACATATATATATATATATATATATATATATATACGGAGAGAAGAGTATACGTACAGAAGAAAGCGAAAGAGACTGGGAGACAGAAAATAAAGGCGGCAGGGGGTGGGAAAAGAGAGACAAGCAACGGGAAGGCGAACAGCAAACAGTGGCGGTAGTTCACAAGTGAACGACAGCGTACGCCCCCACGTCTAGCGGATACCTACCACGCGATCTCCTGGACAATCCTCGGCCTTTAGGCTAAATGGCGTACCTACGAACTAGACGTGCTCTCTCATGTATAATCAACGAAATGATCACTTGCAATTGCCGCGAGCCGAAGTGGCTGGCTGGCAACAACAAAAGGGAGACCACCAGCGGAATGGCCTACCCGGATGATGGCGAAGCGATCCTGCTTGCCGATTAAGGACGTCCAACGAGCCGAGTATCAATCAGCTGATGGGGTATCTTTTATCAGTCCAGAACCGTAAAATTTTGCCATTAAGTTCACGCCCCCCTCCTTTCATTGGAAAATAATTCGTTTTGTGCCGAGTTCTACAAAACCTCAAAGTATGTACCTAACTGTAGTGTTCACCATTCCCATTACCGGGCGGGGACCGTTACGAGTTCGCTAGTCTTTCGCTCAAACAACACCTGGCTCGCACCAACGACTACTGACTCATTTATTCTCACGCCTCTTTATATACTCACAGATTGCCGGGGCATTTAGTGACTTCCCGCGTCTTCGCTAGTAGGGTGGCGGCATCTTCTAATTGGCGCCATGTATTTAGCTTGCTTCGGCATTGCCGCTAACCGACGCTGTCTATCTATGCCCGCACTGCTTATCGGACATTGCTATCCTACACTAACCTTCTTATAACCTCTTTGCAAATATGCAGGCCTTTGATTTGGATGTGGCTGTCGACAAAGCTTAGTTACGCGGCAACTACGAAACGCAACACCATACCTTTGGTACGAAAATGATAGGATTAAATTTGGCATTCCCTGAGAGTAGTCTTTTGAGCGTAAATATTTGGTCGTAATGGCTACATTTTACGGTTCTGCACGTAAAAGCTTCAACGTCAGATATAAATGTATGTCAAATTTGTATGACTTTCTTTAACCTGGCTATTCTTCTTTCGCTAGCTTGCGTCTGGTGTCATTCAGATAATGCAGACGTTTCCGCCGAATACGCCGGTATGATCCGTTTTTTCATGCGCTGACTGGTTTTACTGCAAACGTAGATTTTGCACAACGATGTAGGAGAGAAAAAAAACTATATTTTATAAATTTTATCGTCGCTCCTAAACAAGACGTTTCCGGCCCCTCCTTCGATTGATAAAAAATATTTTCTTGATGAGTTCTCTCAAACCTTAAAACATGCGGTTAAAGAGGACTCTGTATATATATATATATATATATATATATATATATATATACATACATAATTGGGTGCATGCGTTTACACGGCGTATACCTCTCAATGTGACGGAGGATTTGCTAAAAATCGCAACTGAAGATTTCTCAAACTGCTGCTGCTGCTGTTACAGCTACCGCTTTAGCTTTCGGGCTTCTCTCTGCATTTCTCTTAGCTCTGGTGTCCAATGCGTTTACACGCACAATCAGCTATTATGTCCCTAACGTAGCTTGGCAGAATGACTTCGAAGAAAGAGAACGGTGCGCCCTATTGTAGGGGAAGGGGGAGGTCAAGAAAGGGCAGGGATGGGATTTAGAGTATAATTTCCAAGAAACTCATTTAATTCTGGCCATCGTGCTCGCTGGCCGCGTAGAGTTTGTACGTATCGCAATGATAGCGTCGCGCAATTATTATTCTGTCCGCAGCGCCGTGGGCAGACATTTTGGGCCGCTAGTCGTCTTCGGCAAAGTTCATCCGCTGATGAATGGACACGCGAGGAGACAGATAGATCGCTCTGCTCTACTATTCTGGTTCTGGCTTTTCTGGCCAAACGACTTCATCAACAACGGCAAAAATGTCCACGGCTAGGTTGACCACTTCTATTACTATGGTTCGCGGTAAAATGCTCACGCGACCACACAAAACGACAGTTTTAAATGTTTATCGTATGTGCATATGTATATATATGTATGTATATATATATATGGTTTCCGACAGGTGGGTTATCCAACCAAATTAAAAGCAGCCCACCTTAGTTATATAAACGGAAAACGGCCTTATAGGAAGGCTTTTCATTCATTTAAAAAATAAAAAAAACGTAGTCGGGAAGACGGCGACGTCATATGCACTTTGTAGGTCTCAATTATTGCTCACACCACTTTCATTCAAAACGCACGACAGCGTGTGTAAACGACGGACATTTTAAGCGGAATTATTGCGGCGGATATTACGAAAAGGCAAAGCGTCTTGTAGCAGTTTATATATTCTGCAACACATTTCCGTTGATACAAACCATGGAAATGCCTTAGCTGTCCTAGTCATTATGGTGATTTTCTTATAGGTTTCCTTAACAAAACCAAGTCAAGCTGCCAAAATGCAGAATGGAATCAACGCAGATTATAAAAGTACAGATTATGAAAAGTATCACGCCGAACAACTGGTTATTCCGTGCATCTCCGCCTAGTAGATTTTGGAGTTGGGCCTAGCAATGTACTCACAAATGGTTCTACTAACACAACAGCTTAATCCTGCAGACCAACGGGAAGGCTAATGTTCTCCAGCTGGCTTTTCGAGATGCTTCCATTATTATGGAGACAATGCAGCCTAATTTTGCCAAAAAAAAATCGTTTGCTTAGCTAAGCCGAAATGAATGAAAGCGTGAATAAACGAAACATCGTACAACCCGGTGCCGCCTGTGTTTCAGAGGAGTCACGGAACCCTAGTGTTTACTTCACAATTAATGAAAAACGTTATCACAGCATGTTACTTAATTATTTTTGGCCGATATTTGGCTGTGTTGTTTTTTTAAGTAAAGCATGCGTTGAAAGATCCTTGCCCATTAACGGACAAGACACCCGCCTTAGAGCTTGCATTAAGTCAGGTGGGCCTGATTTATGCGAAACGGTGCTAAAGAATGTATGTATAGGACGGCTAAAGGTTCATAAAATATCCGAATCATTTTTGCGTTCATGTTATCTTAACGTATTGAAGGGAATTGTTAAACACCTTCTCTATATTATATTGGGAACCTGGTGTACACCCACACCTGCGTCCGAGGGACGTGGTCCGGCCGGACGGGCGCCACAGACTCCCCTGTATTGTCGGAACAGGCGAGCAAGGTACCAGACGTTGAATGACACCATCAGCAGAGCTTTACGATCCTGGGGCGTACCGTGTTCTGGAACCCGTCCGACTTGACAGGGAGGGTGGCAAGAGACCAGATGGGCTTAACCCTGCTCGAGGGGGGTTGCATGCTGATCTGGAATGCGACAGTTACTAACTCATTAGCACCGAATCATATATGCTATTTGCTTAGCAATATACTAGGAAACGCTCCAATAAAGTACGTTTCGAATTCAAGGCACTGTCGGGTTTTTAAAACGTGATACTTTGCCTGTCTGTTATCTATCTAGTGTTTGTAGGCTTACGAAACAACATACTACCTTGTAAGCTTATTAACGCAGCACTGATATTACTTGCAGTAGTAACGTCTGAGACGTTTCAAATACCGTGCTTGCTTATGCATCATATTGGAACCTTCAGTCACTAATACGCGGCATTCTAACTCCCAGAGCGGCAATTTGACTTTAGTTAATAAAATCTCCAGCTTGTTTATCCTGCGTTAGAACAGCAAATGTATGTGTGTGTGAAGTTTTAGTCACAATAGCTCGTTGTAAGGTTATTTTACTTTGCCAGAGTTAGTTGCGTGGACGAGTTTCAATGACAGAGAGCGTTATTAGTCCTATAACTATAAATAGGCCGTAGTAGAAGTAATGTTGCGTGCATATGTACCGACGAAGACGCTGGTAAAAGAAGAATAAGATGGATATCATATCACCGACATCTCAGCTCGAAGTACGTGCACTCACGAACACAAGAGATGAAAGTGGTTGACTTTCATGGACGCTCTTATAGACCTCTTAAAAAAAACTGAAACCGACGCCATAAGAGGGTAGGTGAGGCTCAGTTCTGTCCCGAGCAGCTATCTGCTAGAAGCTATCGGAATCATGATATGTACCACAAGCCACAGGCTCTGATTTTAACTCTAACTAGACCCCACCCCTATGAGATGCAGCATTAATTCGGAGACACCGGCACGTGTCATCTTGGAACTCAGCGACGGTTACTTCACTGCTGAGTTTATCCGCTCAGGCTCGCCCCTGAAGTGCACAAGCGACTGTAATGTTAGGATCAATAAATAGTCATAACCGTAGGCGGAGTTGGATTTGCTTCCGTTACAGCATTCGAAAATAATCCTTGCGTAATATGAGGTTTAAGCTCATAGGGACAATTTCAATGCGGTGCAGTTTCTAATGCCACATGTGACAGTTCGACCCGGACTGTCGCTCATCGCAGAGCTTAATGGTCTAGAACTATTAAGCACTGCGAGGAGCGACAGATTCGGCAAAACAACACGATCTCGAGGTTAAATATTACTTCAGGAACGGTAAAAGCTTGACCGCCACAATTAGGAAATTGCATTCAATTTTTGATAGACAAAACGTTTCACATACATCAACTCTGAAGAAAACCATCTAACAATTAGAGAAGACTGGACGTTTCTTTGATTTTTTTATTCGAAAAATATGGCTAAATATTAATGTGTTTTCCGAGACCGATTTGAAGAAAGCATCGCGGCTGTTCGTGAGGGTGTGGGCACGAGTACGGAAACATCCATTCGACGCTATACTCATGAATGCAACATAACCAGAAGCACTATTCTCACGGAAGACATGCATCTGCATTCCTACAGCATAAAATACAGCTGGCTCAACAGCTCCAGCCTATAGACCACGCACAGTGACGAGAGTTTGTCAACTGGGTAATTGAACAACGACTGCGGTCAAGTGAAGGCTGGATTAGTGAACTATTTTTGAAAACGCTGCGGGGAATGTCTAGGCAAACATTGGTGGCGGGTTATGATAACCCATTTTTCTCATTCGTTGGATGGTATAGATCGCAAAAGCATGTGATCACAACAGAATGGTGCCATTGCCATACATCACATGAAACAATCGCATAATTGCACGCGGTATTCCCTAGTGGTATAATATAATATTTAGGTGACCCGAACTGGCCGCAAAGAACGTGCGATTTTTAAGCTCTATTTTTTTTCTCTGGGATTTTTGAAAAACTACGATTACTCAAATTCTAAAAGAAAAGATTAGACGCCGTATCACTAAGAGCCAGCACAATTATGCCAAATCGAAAATAAAATTTTCGTTAAAATAGCAAACGTGCCAGCAACGCCAAGGAGGGCATTTTCGTATGTGCTGCTCCATGTATAATTCATACGTGTCTACCTTATAAATAAATGTAACGTGTATACTAATTTTTTAACACTATATTTAATTTGGATTTAAAAACGTCCCCCTTATTGGGACATCCTATGTATATGCATACATATATACACCAACTTATACACTACACAGCGAATGAATGCACCTACAGTGTGAGTGCACGAATATTTTAGAGAAAAACTCATATTTACGTTCAAGTGGCGTTTTATCTCAGACGAGATGCTGGTAGGACCTACTTGGTTAGTGTGGTTTCGGATGATGGAAATGACAGGTCCGGCAAAAATATCGCCTATATTTCGTCGTCGTCGTCTGCCTTTGCCTGCAGACACTGACGATCACTGAGGACTTTTGAGGTTAAGACGGGAGGCTAAAAAAAAGCCAAATTGCTCTAGGTGCCGACATATCAGTAAGTCTCTTTTGTGTTGTTGTTGTTGTTGTTGTTGTTTTTTCGCTCTTTGACAGGCAGGGGCGGATATGTTAAGTCATTCGGGTTGCGGAAGGCTCCGCCGATATTAGTTGTGCCTTGTTGAGGCAACTTTTACAGAGGCCTTGAGCCCTTATCGAAGGTCCCCGGCGGGCACGCTCGTACTTGAACTGACAACAGCGGCTTTGTGTTTTCCCCCATTTGCTTCTCTTGTTCAGCCTTTTCGGCGCACATTAAGTGCTTTAATCTTAGCATTAGTCGTCGCCGCAAAAGTAGCAGTATTAGTAGTCGGGGTAGAGCCATGTTGAGCCCGGTGGCGTGGTGGGCGCATTCGCCTGCGCCTCGCGACCAGAGGAGTCACATAGCAGGTGCGCGGGTTTGAGCCCCCCACCGTTGCCCCACATTTGTATTTATGGCGGCCGTCCGTCTATGAAGCAATGCAATGAAAAGCAGTTGCATGGACGTTAAATCTTGGCTGAGGGTCAGCCCGAAAAAGTTTTAGTAGTGGTAAAAGTCCTAGATCTAGTCCTATCACAAGTGGTGGTTTCAGTAGGCAAAGCTATTGACGTAGTAGTTCCAGTAGTTTGCACGACCGGTTATAGTATCATCATCATCTAGCGTCTAGCGTCGGCGATTCTACGTCAGCGATGTATTGTGGGGGCTTTGATGTGCTTTGGTTCTTGGCGAACCTTGACGCCGGCTGGCTACCGGCGCGGCCGCAGCAGCAGCAGCTATCGCCTGTCTAAGGAGCGGACCATTTCCTTCGTCGACCAGACTTACAGACAGGCAGGCTGAACGGCGCGATGCCGCCGACGCTGCCGCCACGCTCGCGTCACACTAATTTCCGACCGAGCGTTGAGCCGTTGAGGGCGGGCTCTGCGCGGGCAGAAAGAGGAAAAAGAACTTCAATGTCATCAAATGAGCGACGAATGTAAATGAGCAATGATAATCCTTGATTGATTTATTGATGAGCTCAGGCGGGAGAATATGTCTCGTAGGCGTGTGCCGCTTCTGCAAACTCTCGCCTCCGCACGGCGCGCAACTGGTGCAAACGACCATCGCTAGTGCTCGGGCTAAAGCTACTAGTATCTTAAGCAAGATGGGTTTTTGGTTTGCTTCTAGATATAAATTTGTCCCCGCAACCCCCCCCTTTTGTTCTCTAATTAGGGGTTGTTTCGCGACAAAAGATTCGAAGAGAAAGAGAGAGGCACACGTTGCTATGTGTGGAATGCGTGAATTATGATAGCGTATAAAAAAAAGAAGAAGATAACCCAAGAAAACGCGTTTACCCGTTACATAATAGAAGGTAGCCGGCACGTCTAAACAAGGTACACAGTGCATGGCTATTATCACTTGGAATGTTCGACCTAAGGATTTTACCAAGTTAGCAATCAATGTCACTGCCGGTGCTGCTCGCAGATATGCGCTAAATACTACGTAGCGAGCTGCCAGATGCATCGGCGGTCTTTGCACGTTTTCGCCCGGTGGAACGGTCGCTAAAGTGTTCAAATGATATCAACTGTATTATAATGACGAAACATCTTGAAATGCAATGTTATTGCCAAATAAACAATATATATGTAGAATAGAAGGTAGAAGGAAACTGGGATGCAGAGAAGCGTGTGAAGCCGCCTCATTGTGCAATTTTCGGCCTACACGCCAGGAAAGCGTACTATTGATGATTTCATGTCCTGCGATACATTTAAGCACACGCGTTACGAGTGTCCCTTCATCGCACATCAGACACGAGCGGTCAGATCGTATTGACCGCTCGTATCAATGCCCACAAGCTGTGTGTGACGTCACGTGAGGTCACGTGTGTCATTATTCCTATTATAATAATGTTGACAGCGATGGATGGCAGGTTGAGGGCATTCGGCTCGATATCACATCTTCTGCAAAGCTTCTTTTTTTAAGAAATCCGCTTCCGAAATTCACTCTTCGTCCTAGATTGCCATTTCGGGTTGAAAATTGACTACCGACTCCGGCTCCGAGCGTCGCTCGAGGTCCCAACGCAACGTGGGCTCGTCTCGAGCTAGGTCAAGCGGCGACGGTATCCCGGCAACTGTTGCGCACAGAGCCGGTACGAGAGCTAATTAAGGGGGATGGATACATACATACATACAATCGTAGCAATCTAGCTATTTGAGCAGCCTAGGATTCGTCTCTCGGCGCTGCTTCATTAAGATCTCTCCATGCACCGGCATTGTTAACGTTGTTATTTTCGCGACCGACGACTGCTCGTAGAGGGCGATTCGAAGCAACAACTGGTGCCGCCACAGTAAGTGAGTGATCCCACAGGCTCTCGTCGTCGGAGATCGTCGGCCACAGCAACGAATGTCGGACACACAGACATATATGTAAACATCTTAGGATACATAATAGCTGGCACGCCGCCCCCTACATACAGACTGACTACCCGGGCTGAATCACAGCAACAGTGTTACAGCAGTTGACTACTGATGTACAACAATAAAGCAGATGCTTTGAAAAACATAGTGTATTTGTGTAATGCCACTCGTATCATGAAATGAACGCATACGACTGACAAGTGTTGTCGAATGCAAAACGCTTGCCAAGCGCAAAACGACTAGAATAGGAGAGCGTCAATTAGAAGAGAAAAGGCGGCTATCGATATTTAGTGGATCAAAGTATGTGCCGCCTAACAAGCATATGGTATTATATATGCACTTGTAATTTTTCCCTTTTTTTAAGCATTTCTTAATGTCAATGATCTTCCTATATAGGCCACCGATATTTGAGTCACGCTTATTTTTAGGACGGATAAAGAAGTGCTGGGAGAACAACAGATGTGAAGCATTTTCACAAGTAAAATACCCCCCTACGTTTGTTATTATAGCCCGACACAATGAGCGAACATGGCCAAAGTGTGGCTAAACTTGTAGCGTCTGACGGAGATAAATGGCGCTTTCAATTAAAACAAACCAGAGCATTCTAGCTATTTTGTCGCCCAGTTAAACAGTCCTAAAATACATTTCTGTATTGCACTCCGAGGACTAGTAACGCTCACATGAAAGAGTTTATTGCCAATTTTTTCTGGGGAAAATGTTTTCAGAGCAGTCACGTCTTATGTCCTTGAAGCAAATTGCATTCCGCGTATACAAGGACTGTTTAGCAAGCATCACATTTTTATTTATTTAACTAATGTCCAATATATTTCAAACCAATACTCCGATACTTATGAACAGTAGGGAAACATTTATAAAACTCAAGTAGCTGCACACATGTATATCGTCGTGTATTTATTTTCATAATAAAACATCTAAAGTTAGCATTAGTAAGATTTATCGCAGATCTAGCCTACTATGGCAAACAATTAAAACTAGTAATTGCTCTGTAGTGCATTAAAAAAGAATACTAGTTGAAAAAGTTATACTGAGACATGGCTGCTCTATGGCAAATTATGAATGGCGCAGGTTATAGGTTTGAGTCCGATATTGCACTTTTATCCATCAAATCCAAATCTAGTTTGATCAGATTAATAAAGCAGGGCTGAGATAAACCAATAAAGATAATCAAATCCCGGTTAAAATTAAGTAAGGTTGCAAAGAACGCCTCACAAAAGGTGCTTCACACAAACTCCTCCTGTGTGCGACCGTCCTTAAATTTAGGACCTAGCAGGAACGTTTCCGTTTTGAAGACTTTTTTTTGCACGTACGAAATGTGTCCGGCAAGTATACAATGCGCAATTCGTGGCCGGTTCTTTTCAAGCCACCGTTAAGAATTTGCAGTCGTTAGTAGTACACCATCAAACAACTTAGATAACTAGTTTTACTTAAGGTTTATTGAGACAATAACGTTTGACTTTTCGAAGCCTGCAGAATGAGGTTGCAGCAAAAAAGGAGCTCTTGTTGTTCAATAAGAGATACTGGTGGTACTGTCTCGACGTCTAGGTTAAATCGCAACGGAAGTTTTAGGCTCATCTAATGTACAAAGAAGTGTAAAAAGGCAGACAACCCGCAACGTTATAAAGCCCGAATACGCGGAATATCTGTAACAGTATGTATATGTGCTGACTGCCTTCGAAAACTTGCCAGAAGAAATAATCAAAATCAGACTACCCCGCCTGGTGCCACAGCTGCCGGCTATATTTTTCCATGTCGTGTATAGTGCCAAAAGCTCTAGTCTATATTGAGCCACTTTGGAAAACAAGAAGACGAATCTGCGCGCTCTGTTGTCGTCGTGGCGGCAACAAACATTAAATGACCCGAGTTCAGATACCCATATGATTGCTCCCCCGTTCAGCGAGAAGCACAAGCTCGAAGAGCTTAACGCTGGCGGGTTCCATCTATTGGTCGTTGGCAGCGTATTGACGCTGTACGCAAGGAGCGCCTTAAACAAACTTTTATCAAATACAGCTAGCTGAATTCAAGAGTGGAAAACGGCCATCATTATGCCGCACCGTTTTAGTACATCTGTTCGACGCCTGCGATAACGATGTGTGTTGCTTTTGCGAGTAACACGTTGCGACACCATGTCGTCATTACATAAACCAACGACCAAGCACTTAGAAACGAAATAAATACTGCCCGAGATTTCATTTACGAGGACCTTTGCGTTATTTTAATCTGTCTCTGGTACATGTAATTTTCCTCTTAATGTGAAACTTTAAAAAGACTCGCGGCTGGTTCATTTTAGTTCCCAACTAGTTGCTGCGATTCATTGCCCACTCCCCGTTGCCGCACCACAGCAATATCTAAGAACACGTGCTCAGCCTTGGCTAAATTTGCAGCGACTGCCAGGTATGTATTAAAGAGTTTATAGACAAAACTTTAGTAAGACACAAATAGCTGCACACAAGATATATTGATTGTTCATAATTAAGAATCTAAAGTACGCCATGTAATTAACTATAGACTAAGCGCACCATAATATAATCACAGTTGACAAAAGTTTCACCGAGCCAAGGCTGCGCAGATCAAAGTTTCGAGCTTGAAATTGCACAATTGTCCATGAAGTCCGTTACTGGTCGGATCAGATCAATAAAGCAGAGGTATAATAAACCAGTAAAGATTTTTATGAAAACTGATGAAATGTGTCCGGCCGGGGTACAATCCACAATTCGTGGTTGCACTTTATAAAGCAGCCGCGGTTTTTAACTTTTCGAAGCTTATTGCATCACTCTGCCGTGTAAAAATGTAGCAAAACATGAGCAGTTGGTTAATTAAAGGATACTGGAAGTAATATCTCGACGTCTAGGTTGTTTTAGAAAAAAATGAATATATATATAGCAACCCAAGATGTCAAGATTCTAGAGCAATTGCATTTTTTTGCTAAGTATCCTTGACAGTAGCCGCATTATAAGCCTACGGCTTGTAGCTGCAATGAATCCATAACGAGGGCATTTGGTACAATTTGATTCAATCATACGCACTACAGACTAACCACTGCCAGACGCATGTAAAAACACGGTTAGTGCTGCGCCAGAACCTATTGCTTGCGGTGTTCGTGTCTTTAGCCGGATTATGACGTTTCTGACACCAGAATTATCAGTATTTATCTTGGTTTGTCTTGCACAATATATATATATATATATATATATCGTGGTAATGACTTGTGCAGATGGTTTATTGATTAAAGATTGCTCCTCTTGGAACCCTATGTGGATTATAAGTCAGAGAAGCTCGAATGACACTGACCTGAGTGGGTAATCTTAGCGCGGCTGCTTGTGAAAGCCTCATTTCACAACGTGCCAAACTAGCATTTTTGTCTGGCCTGTACGCTAATGGCCGGTACACGCGCACGCCGCACCAGTATGCACGCCGCATGCACCTCGAGCAAGCCGAGCTTTGCTGACTAATATGAGACGATATCCGCCCTTGTCGCTGTTGACTGCCTATCCATTTGTGGCTTTGTCGGATTGTGGGGCAATCCTTCACGGCGTCGCTTTCTCAGGGTCAGATGGGAGACGTGGGAAGCGACGGTTGCGTTCCCTGGCAGCATCAGCAGCAGCAGCAGCAGTGATAGGGACAGCGGCAGAGCAGCAGCAAGAGAAATGCATTTCTGACTTTTTTTTTCTGATCTTAAGTCTCGCCACGAAACGAACCCCATAACTTCACGTAGCTTACAAAAAACATGATGGTCTTCGCGCAGCGACGACGATGACGACAAAATCCCGACGAGCCTTCGAGGTTATGTAGCAACTGTAGCCTATGCCAAACAAACCGAATCGAACCAATATCAGTCTCTTTGAGAAATTCTCAGGTGAGGTGGCTGGTGATCGTTATTGCAGAACAGAACTTGATCGGCCTTCCACGCTAAAACTTCACTTTCACAGACCATTAGCTAGTTCAGACACCGTAACGACGAAATGCTTCCGAGGCTACTTCTCTTGTTACAAGCCCTGATCGCAGCAAGCAAACTTGCAAGATGCTTCTCAGCAAGCTATGCATTTTAATGCCCAAAGGCGCATGTGGAGGACGCGCATGCTTTACCCTACCGTGGTCTTTTACATACGTGCGTATATATATATATATATATATATATATATATATATACATATATTTATATATATATACATATATTTTTATATATATTTATATATATATATATACTGAAGACGAGACTTGAAGGGTTAGCGTTAATGAACTTGTACGCATTGAAGGCTGTGAGAGAACCTGATATAGTTGCATTCGACGAAGACTACTCGACTGAATGCATTGCGACCAACTGCATGCGGATATCAAGGAGGTCAACATAACGTAGAATTGTCCAACGACAACTACGTGGCAGTACTTGCTAATCAAAGTTTGCTCCACTTGTCTCGGGCCATGGCACAAAGGACAAGTTATGCAAATGACTAGACTGGAGTAAAATGATTTATCGAAGCAGAGTCCCGCCACCGGATAAGAGGAAACGTGTTTGAAACGTACCCAATCTCGCCCTTAATCTGTATCCAAATGCTTTGATACATCTCAGACAAAATTGATGTTTATTTTTTCCTTTGGCATATATAAACAGATTGCACCTTACCCATATGACAGTGATCTCTAATTAAGATACCGGCTGCACCTGGGAGGGGGCAGCAAGAAAAATAGGCAAGAAGCGTTTATCGCTTTCCTCCCCTATACAACCTCAAAGTCTATAGAAACTTGACCCAGTAGGCCCTTTGGATGCGCATGCAGATTGACTCTTAAAGTCAGTATAAATCACAGCAACTACAAGGGATCTAAAACTTAACCAAAGTACACACGTACGGATTGTTAATCATAACCCAACATATGTAGATGTCACGCGCATTCACCACGGTGACTTGTCAACTTCTTCGAACAAAACTACCGAAATGGCTCGCTCGGCGGTTCGGCGCGCACATACTTCAAGAATTTGGTAGCTTCAGATTACCTTATGGAGATCATCATATTAATAAAATTGCACTGCATTAGCACGTGTGCCAGTTATGGTATGTAAGTGTAGATCGAGAACAGCACCACTGATCTGCCTTGATTGTTACAGCGTCAGTAGATGTCGGAATTATTTTTTCATAGGTTCTTGAAACGCATTGTTGCTTACGAAGTTAAGCAACTTACTGCTGTATCTTCATCTGCTTCATGTTTGCTTAGTCGTTCCACAATAGCCCTTAGGTGGAGATTAGCCAAATAGCAGCCTAAAGTTCACGAAACCACTCTACTCACAGGTAGTGAAAAACCCCAAATACGCGAATACATAAAACGGCACGCCAACAACAATAATAGCTGCTTAGATAAAATGATATCTTAAGCCTCCTTGCAAGAACTGGCGAGGAAATCGTCCAGTTAGGACTTTGGGTAATTTAGAGCATTCCCTTGTGGCCAGGAGGCAATTAATCAAGCATACTTACTCTGTACGCCGGCCTATTAACGTTATAACGGTTCGTACTTGACAGACACAATATGTGGATGTGCAACACTAATTACCCCACCAGAAGTCAGTTAGATAGCAAGAGAAGATGACTACGACGAAAACAGACCTGATACGTACGAACCGATATGTGGTAATACTTAAAAACAGTTGTATTTCCACGTACTGAGACCTTTTTTAATAATACGCAATAATGCGTGATAAATGGAACAGAGTTATTGAAAAAACAGAGATAGACTGTTACCCAGAGTATCCAAATACGTTATGAAAGGGGACATCCTCACGAGCGACCGTGTGTACGTTCATCCGCATACTACTCTTAATCAGCCATACCTAATGAATACGATATCTTATTCTAAACGGCTGGATAGCGTTTGAGGAAGACTTAGTTGGGTTGCTTTACAATTAAGGTGTAGGGTATTTGCAAAGCAATAATTACGTTTTTTACAGCAATTTCTTCAAGCCCTGTATTACAGAGACATATATATATACATAAGCTAGGCCTATCAAATTGCGCTAACCTTCTTAACGTCAAAGTGCCTCTCTTATTTGACAGATTGAAACCCATTCCAACACATGTCGCGTGCCGAAGGTTACAATTTCCGTGAAAAGCGCAATGCCTCTCCGATCGGGGAGACAGTCGAACATAGGCTTTTAGATGACAATCTTTCTACTGACCGCTACCTCGTTCTCCCCGTTTCTACCGTTTCTTGTCACTTGTCTTGCCCGAGGTTGCATTTTGTTCCATATCATGTCACTTTGTCTTTGCCTAGTTGTCTGTGTCGACATTTACATCTCGTTGGACTCACTCCGTTAGTGTGGGGGTGTTTTACATTCGCTTGCTTATCTGTAGCCACTCTCATCTCGTCACACTGCAATTCCTACACGGTTAGCTGCCGTTTGATTTTATTGCACTCTAGCTCATTCTCGTTCGTATGTTTGGATGTCGACCCTCCTATCCTCCGAGTGCCGTATCTCCGCGCCTGACATCAGCACGGCGGTGTCGCCGGTGAGCAATGGGAGGGAGAACGGTTTCGACTCCTAGGCAAACGAACGGCTGTTATGTCGCTGCCAAACTTGCGCCTGCTGCTGCTGCAGCCGCATCATCTTTGTGCAGCATCCTGTTGTTTTTGGGACTCCTCTTGCCCCCGCTCTTACTTACATGCTCGAGGCCACGTCAAGTGTCATGCTATGCCGATGCTCAGGCATTGCAATATGCTCGCTGGAAGAAAAAAAACGTCGACGTAGTGGTGCAGAGTTTTACTATGCCTACATCGATAGCCTGGCTCGCAGTGACCTTGAGTGGAACATTGACAGTCATCCTTTTTCCATTAGTTAGAATCCTTACGTGTGGCATGAGGGCGGGGGGGGGGGGGGGGAGGGGGTAGCCTAACTAATTGTTCAACCTGTCAAAGTACTTTGCCTTTTCCGCAATAACCTGTTAGCCATAGTATCCATCCAAATATAGGTATTTGCACAATCATTCAGCCGAATGCTTTAGCTTAGATGCGTTCTCGTTGTCAGTGTGCCGCTTGGCGAGTGGTAGTAGTACTGCGTTCGTTAGTCTACGTACGTAAATAGTTTAGCGGCGCAGCCCACTTTGTTAACAAATGAAAGCCTAATGCATGGCGCAGGTTACTTACTATTTAGGCAATTCATAGCTGGCGTAGAGTCGACGCTAGAGTATGTTGAACGGATAGTAAATTGCAGCTTTTGATATTATATTAAAGCTCTCAAAAATAACACGACACAGTGTTGAGCCTCGTCGATCTACGAGTACGCAGCCACTTTAGGCGACGCACGACTGGGTGTTACACATAAGTGTTAATAAACATTTCCATTGCATTCGTTTTGATCAAAAAGGTGCTTTAGACAGCGTCGATCGTCAGTGTTTGTATTCCACAAGCAAAGAGCGCTTGAGGTGCATCCACAAACCTGCGAACGGTTTGCAATGTTTTTGCGCAAGGGTCTTTCCGAGCCAAGTCAGTCAGGTATGCCGTAAGAAGACCGCGCCCGGCCCCGTCCGGCGTGCGGCAGAAATGCTGCATTTCTCCGTTTTTGGACATTAGTTTTGTTGTAGATTTGAGACATTTTTCACGCAAACATAAAGCAGCACTACTAAAAAGCGCAGAAGAAAAAAAAATATATATATATATATAGTGCGCCTTGACTTCTCATCAGCGCACACAACACTGCAGTTTGCTGTGGACGGTGTCAGGCAGTGGTACATTGATAGCGGTAGGACGCACTCCGTTTATAAGTGTCCTGTTTTGAACAACGTCTCTGTCGAGCTAAAATACACGCTCAGTTGATTATTACTGCCAACAGCTAATGCGGCGCGGGATTTAAGCGTCTTAATCTGTAAGAACCTCACCTTGTCAGCGCATATCAACGAATTAGTCAACGTTACGCATTTATACTTGTGGATATACTGCTTCGGCGTTTCATCGTTATAAAGCCTACAATGTATCTTCGCTTGTACATTCGATTGTATTGTCCAACTGTTTATACTGTTTACCCGTATGGCATCCACATGTGTGTAACTGCATAGGTATGATCAAAGATGTGCAAAAGAAAATATGCATAAACAGACTCCGTAGAAGATGCGACCTTAAATCGAACGATATTGTTTTACCAATGCACTTAATGGGCATTCTCGGGAGTAATGACAAACGGCTGCTCAAGTTGTGGGTGCCAGCCTATTGCTCACTTTTGTTGAAGTACGGCCAAACAATCGCAGAAGCCGAATAATTTACGTGTCTAGACGTTGTGCAGAAAATGAGCACATTGATAGTACGCATGCCTGGCGAGTAACCAGGGATGTTTACAACAGGGCGACTGCGCAAGTTCCTCCTGCGACCAGTCCTTCCTCACCCTTGATTTTGTGAAGTAATCGTCCTGCACTTGAAGAAGATGGGGTCGACTTGTCCGGTTGAGATCGTAGCCTGTAGCGTCTGGTACGTAGCATACTTACTCTGCACAGGACCAACAAGGCCGGGATTGTGCCGGGCGTTGTCGTTAGGAATTGCGTGATCTTAATGACATTTCGGTAGGATTTATCCAGGCATTGAGAAAAAATACGCGTAAACGTGATACTTACCGAAGCAATTTAGCAGTATATTCAGATGGAGCAGATGGTTCCAGAAGGGGCGCAATTGGCGAAAGCAAAGTGGTTCTCTTCTTTCAAAGGAGGGAGATAAAGGCACTTTACCCAATGTGCAACCAATCACAATTACACCCACATCGTAACGAATATTTAAGCAGTTTTTTAGGAGAAAGTACGGGGTGTTCTGAAGACAAATGGCAACATAGGAGAGTAGCTGTATGCATTTAAGAATGAGTACGCCGTTTTAGTTGAGCCCGACGGGAGGGGGGTTTCAAACTGGAATGAATCAATTGAACAAATGAACATACATGTAAAAGAGTGGACAGTGTCGGGGGGATCAGAGACATAAACCTGTCAGAGGCCTATATTTAGGATCAAATGTTAGAAAGAACCAAGTAAATATTACAAAGAAGAGGTTGTTTCAATAGAAGACATGTACTCAGTAGGTATTGGAAGCGCTCCATAAGTCTATTAGTGCGGTTGAAGTGTGCACGCTGGTTTTCTCCCCCAAGCATATGGCTGCCATTAGCAAGCCTTCTGTGAAGTAATCGTCGTTGCATTTAAAGATGAGATAGGCCATTTTTAATAAAAATTACAAATCAGATATCATCTATGATGACATGGATGCTTAGATAACATATGTTGCTGCTAAGCGCCCCTGAATAAGGGTTATATAAATTTAGGTCTAAAAGTCCAGCAAATAGTTAATCAATCACAGGTACTCCTGGGCCCATGTTACTTCAAGTGGCTTCGGTATCGGGTGAGCTTAGGCTTCGCGTTATCGAGGTCTATCAGTTCAGTCTCTGCATCGCGCGTAGTCGCTTACGTAACATACATATTTCAGCAGTTATATAAGGAATTATAGAGCTCGTTAAAATAAATATTTTTACAATGGAACATGATTTCTGAAAAGTCTTCTTTCGGAGTGACAGTGGAATTACTACAATTTGTGGCACTGGTGTTTTTGCCCGATATAGGAGTACAAAATGTGCAATTGCGAGTCAACCAGGGTTCCTATACAGAAATTAAGCGCACCGTATAACGTTATAACGCCGGCCAGAGGATGCGACATGATCTTTTAGAACAGAATTCGCAAAAATAAAGTTTTTTTATTAGCTTTCACACCAAATTAAAAAAATCTATGGCAATGCGAGCTGTGGTTGCGGAGTAATTAAGATTTTTCGGCGGAATGTCGAGATTGAGTGCATGCATACATGACTGTGAGGCGACGTTGCGGCTGTCGCGCGACACGTAGGCGGTATGTATATATATATATATATATTTATATATATAAATCATGTACGACGACTCTAGTGTCTTGTACAAAGCACTATAACAGCCTGATGCAAGTGCATGATGCAGGTGACGTCCATTCAGCTTTCAAGGTTTTCAGGGAAATCTTGCTCCATATATATGACAGGTCCTCTGACCTTGTCGTTTCTCTTGTTTCCAGTTGTATCCAGTCCAGCCAAGTGTATTCCTCTTCGAGTTTCAGGCGGTTCCGCCGTTAACACAATATTTACAAAATGCTTGGCACTGGTGTGTCAACGCGGTCCAAGCTGAGAGATGAGTTCTGTAACAACAATTCAATAAGTACATCGTAACTTGGCTCAGCTCTGGAAATGTATCAACAAAAACCGTGGCAGAGGTCAAGATACTGTGAAATTTCCATCCGCTTGAATATTTTGCCCAGAAACAACATTAAAGAACTTAAAGACGACAACAGACAAGCTATGTTGTAAGGCAATACCATAATCGAACATCTCATACAGACTATTTTCACTGGCCAGTGTTTATCTCCGAGGTTTATTTTTGTTCGCAATTGTTGAACTCAGCAGCTTTGCCTCTATTAGAGCCTCTGGTTCGCACCATCCCCCGTGCTTTAGCCACTGTTATGTTCCCATCAAGCCTAGAGATCACCGCAGTGTTGTCATTCTTTATAATAAAAAGAAGAGCGTAACCTCGCAACCAATTCTGCAACAACCAGCCTCTGTCGTTAACTTTACTTCATCTAAAGATCTTTGAGAAGAATATGGAACATCGAAAAACTTTGAGGCCTTAGCTGTAGCGTTGATACGCTCATCGTAGAAGCGGCGCACTTGCCTGAAAATCGCGCAGCCTGTCTCCTCCACGATAGAACATAAGCTTGCAAGAATACGTGTTTTACACAAACATATAGTACATTTATAGGCTAGAGAACTCGGTTTGTTCTCTCCAAAGCTACGGTAGTTAGTAAAAATATGTGATGTTGTATGTAAATATAACACATCAAGAAAAAAAGGGTCGCCAAGAGTGAACAGTGATAAAGCAGACCCACAATGGGTGGATTTTTGCATGGTGGATTGTATTTGTGATTGCTAAAGCGTTAAGTAGTTGATTGATCTATGCCTATTAGGTACATTGTTACTTTTCTGTTCGTTGATCCGTTTTCCGTTTTCGATCCGAGTGTAATTGCAACTTTACACATCTCCAATAGCTTTAGATAACCGCAACTAAACCTTCCTATTCACGTCGTATAGAATTAATAATTGTCGACGATGGATAGTGATGATGACATTAAGCGACGAAAAGAGAGACAATCTGCCACTGGCTCCGCGGCACGCAAGCCTGAAAATCTAAAGACCAACAAAAATGCCCATCTCGCCAACGAGTTCATTTTCGTGCCGCTAGTATTCGAGACAGCCGGGGGAGACAGCCTTGAGGCATGGCCGCTTCCTCAGAAGATTGGCAAACGAATCGCACTGGCGACAGGGGAAAAAGGAGCTCTTGACTTTCTACTTCAATGGCTATCTCTGGCGGTTCAGCGCGGTCATGCGGCAGCAATGATAGGCACGATGAAGGGCTGCCTCGAAGATAAGCTCGACTGATAGCGCTTCATACAAGCCGTTAGTTAATCACATTTCCCTGTAACCCTGAGATTAAATAATATTTAAAAAAAATTGTTTTAACAAACATTAATGTTTCAACGCTCAGACAATCACATTTTAGATGCTCGTAATGGGCTAAGTTGTCGGTGGCACGATGTCGTCTAAATTCATCTATCGTCATTGCGTTCTCTTTTTTTGGATTTATGCAGGCTTTTTCAGCAGAGGTATGTAGCAGCAGGGCAATAAAAACCACGTCCACCTAATTCATTTAGCAAGGCCGGGACTCGAACTTGCGATTGTTTTTCTAACCGTGGTTGCTACGGCAAACCACCGCCGCTACCAAATAATTTTTTTTAAAAGTTAAATATTTGTAAACTTGCTTAGATAACTTGTGATAATTGATCAGTAAATGTGTTAACAGCTCATTTCAAGCAGACAATTCTACGCTGTGAAGTAGCGCCTGGAACAGATCTACACAAAGATAGAGAGGTGGAAAATGCATTGCTTTCGCGTTACGTGTCGGTTTAGCAGCCTCTTGTAGCCGCATTACGCGACCATGTAGAGTAACACCGTTACGCACGGCAGAGCTGACCAATGCGTTTGCAATGCCTGATTGGAGCTTGCCTCGCTCGGCCAAGGTCGAACTCGCGCGTGATCAAACCACTGCTTTCTCGCTGCCACCGGGAAACGTTGCCAAGCAGTGTTCTTTTGTTGCGGTAGTATGCGGGAGACGGGCGTTTGGCAACAACAGCGATTGACCCTTGCTTACAGCTGGCTTGCCGTACCGTGCTGTAGCTGTTAATCTGCTTAAGCAACCTGTAGTACACTTGGTAGTCTCGCCACATAGTATATGCCGTAAACAGCGCAGGGCCACGTTCGATATGTCTTACTTTCCTTTGACCTGGTTTTCGGGTTTCTATTAAAAGTGATGATGATCTTAACAAGTAGAGCATGAATGATGATGACCTTAACAAGTAGAGCACACTTTTTCGGCGGGTCGGGAAAGGCCACAACCGACCGATATCAATAAACGCCCGTCGCTGTTATTCACTAATATTCACAGTTCCCATAACTGATATATGTTACGAAATGTTTACGCCGCGCTTAAACCTCTTCCCCTATGTGTGACTCTCTTTGTTGCGGCCGTCTACGCCATTAGATCTTCATTATCACATTTGTTTCACTCATATTGAGTACGCATATAACATTGGTACTTAAACTCTTGTCAGCTTCTATTGGCTGCAATGTTATTCAAAGGAGGCAGCGATCTCTTAGCAAGGGCAAGCAGACGCATGATTCTTTGCACACCGTTGACAGCACCGCCGACAGATGCATTCAGTGCACTCGTGGAAGTTCGTACTCAAACAGACCAGGTGATCATAACCATAAACTCTATATATGGTATAGACGTAGCGATTGTCACATACAAGACCAGACCAGAGGTGAGAGGCACTGAAAATGTACAGGTATCCAACCTGTCATTGATCTTGTTCAGCACTATTTTGCCTTTCCTAGACAGAGCTTTCGAGTGGTACTGTACGCGGCATTTCCAGCCTTAATCGAGTTATCTCAGCAAGCGTACAAAAGTAGTGAAAAGACAAAAACAAAAGTAGATAAAACAAAAGGTAGACAAAGGTAACAAAAAAGACGCATTAGGTAGACAACGCAGCTCCTTACCCGCATTGGCAAGCAAACTACTCAATTCGTGTACATTGTAAAACACCGTTCAAGCAGACTCAAGTTTTCCCGAGTGAGGTCTCCCCATTCCCTTTCAAGATCATACATTAGCCTTGGCACATTCTTGAGTTGAAAGAGTGCCACTGGCGCCGGCACGGACAGTTGCCGGACGTCGCCTACCTCTCCATAAAGGCCCGTGCGCACTTACTCATCTTGACGATGCGTGCAGTAAACGTTGTGCCAGTATAATGGAGCTGACTCCCAAGTACAGGAACAAGTTTGCAATTCCCAACGGTTGGCCGCCGCAACGTCTGATGTCTTTTGACAGCTAATCGACCCTCTCTTCTGAATTTCACAGCCTTGGTCTTGATGGAGTTTGTTTCCAGCCCCCCTAAAGACAAAGAACACATTTGCCAGAAAAGTGATGCGCTTAGTTGTACACAGATCGTGATGAGCGACCACTATATCACCTGCATGCATCATGCTATGGCTTGTCAGTACTCCTGCTCATTATATCCGACGATATCGGCAAGCGGACGAGTGAAGGAGACGCAACCCAGTGGGTCCTCTTGCGGAGATCCAACTTTTTGCTTTACCCGCGACGCATTCTCTTTACCCTGTCTCGGTAAGGTGCCCTCATTGAAGAAGCTCAAAATTACGATCAGAAGAGAGCCACTTTAGCGTTCTTTCAGATACAATATCGCGGTATAGGCTTGGGTCTCGTCGGTCATCACCATGATTGTCGCTAGCAAGCAGAGAGAGCCTGGCGATATACCTAGCTCCTCTTTATAATCTCGTTAAAGAAACCATTTCGTCTTCAAGATTTGTCAGGAGGCGAGGGTTCTATGCATAATCAAAGAAAGAGCGTTGGGGTGTTGATTGGTAGGAGACTACAACAATATGCCATCATTTCGTTTTTACCTTTTTTTTTAGCCACTTTTAGTGTGTTCATTCCCTACGTGTTTTGTACCAACCCGGTTTAATTATCGGTAAAGAAGAATAATTCTACCCGGGCAGGATTCAACTCAACGCAATGCGGCACCTGATTTTTCTCATAACCGACATAAGTTAGCCGCCCAAACTTCTGCAACTACCCATTCAACTATTGATATGCTCTCGCCGAGCTCGTAACATTATGTATAAGCCATCCTAGAGCCTCTATTCCCGGACACTCTTTCTCCACTATTTTGTACGTTTACTGTAAGTCAGCCTTTGTTGCCAAACCGGCACGGGACTTTTCTACTATTTATGGCGCCACGCATAGCGACTTTCCTCGAAACCATTTCGGCATTTTTCGGTGTTTGTTAATTTCACCTGGTTTGGCATGTTTTGATTTAGGGGCCGCTTAGCTCTTGTAGTATGGTGTGCCGTTTTCAGGACTATTATGACTATAAATTGATTTACACTATATTCGCTTGGCATCTCATTTTACTATACATTCATTAATTTTGGGATCGCATTCGTATTACATCAGTGCTCTGCCAGAGCGCCATTTTTCATCGCTTTATTTGAAGCCTCACTACACTCAACGCTGTTTTAGGTGGTGTGTAAGTCGATTAGCCTATTAGCGACATTACCTGATTCTAGTTGAGTTTGGAAATAAATCTCAAAACAAAAAGCTGCTGACAAAGTTGCTTAGGTGGTCACAAAACCTGTCGCTTGCTGGTGTGATCGTCTTCACTACAGGCGTGTTTACTCTGCTCCCGCACCGACGCTTGGCTCGGATCTGGGAACGAAGGGACGATGATCCGCGTCTTTAGGCTGAAAAGAAGCTTTGACAGCAGCCTTAACTGCTGGAAACGCTTTCCACCGAGACTATTCTTTAAATTTCCCAAAACGGAGATAATCACAGGATGCCATGTGCGAAGAATAGAGGGGGGGGGGTGTTCGAACTTCAACTCGGCCAGCTTTGTCAAAGCTAGCCGCCACTTGTGTGTAGAAGCATTGACCTCGTAGAGCACCAATGTTGATATGCAGAGCTGGCTTTCTTTCCTTTGTTTCCCTGTAAGTTCTTGCTGCCGCCGGTTCAACGCTTTTGCATATTATACTCCTCTGATCGGTTTACTGCTCTCAGAGATAGTCGACCAGATTTATTCCACGTTGGTCGCAAACAATCGTAATCTTTCCAGCCATCGTCTGCACCCTCTTTGGAAGTCCTTTATCTATTTTGCTAATGCTCACTTGTCCATCCGCGGGAGGATTTTCCGTGGCACGGCGCAGAGTCACCGTGAACCCCATCTACCTTCGTTTGCTCTTGGACCGCATTCCAAGCATTTAAATAAATATGCTTGATAACCACTCGAAACTCCTTTTTTATTTTTCAAAATCATGCCGATGCATTGCACGGGGAAAAACGGTCAAAAGAATTTGTAACGGCCAATCACCACAATTTTTTCACTGCTAACAGCCGAAGAGTTGCCCTTTTCAGTAGCGCGCCTAGGTTTGAATTCCGAACAGCTAATTCTAAAAACATTTGAACTTTTTTTTCTTTTTTAACTCTCTGACAACTACATTTTTAGACGCTCGTAATGGGCTAAGTTGCCTGTGGGACGATAGCGTCTAAATGCATCTATCGTCATCGCGTTCTCGTACTAGAATTATATAGGCAGAGGCATGTAGCAGCAAGGCAATGACAATTACGTCCAACAAATTCTACCAGCACGGCCAGGGCTCGAACTAGCGATGTTTTGCTAACCGTGGTTACCATGGCAACGCCCCGTTTCGAACGGTGCGTTAGCCGCCTAAGCCACCGCCGCTACAAATACAAACTTCCTAGTAAATATATACGCTTATATGTAGTGAGTGGTATACTCGTGCATATATGTGGTTTAAGATATATATATATATATATAGATGGGCGGCGATGTTTTGAACGTGACACGTATGTATGGTTGCATCTTGATGCTATTTACATGCTTCAACTATTGTGCAATATGCGGGTTTTGAGGAAGACCTTCATTGTGTGTTATGTTGTGTGGTCACAACCTTGAGGGCATACTATAATATTTTTAATCATCAGTATAACTGATTGATGATGAATTTCAAACCACGTTGCCGTGGTTATGGCAATGGCCGTTATCGTGTTTCTTGTAACACTTCTCTAATTATCGACTGAGTAAAAAATATTACATTGGATATGACCAGGCAATACAGCAGCAGCTACAGTATAGCAAAGCCTGGTCTATTGTATGATGTGGTCGGAAAGCATTCGCCATGAAGAGCTGATCCTCTAGAAGACACGATTTTGTTTGGACCTTTTGAGCTCAATTCAGTCTCTCTCTCTTCTCTCTCTATAAACACATAAATGTATATGAGCGCGGATCTTCTAAGCTACATATATATATATATATATATATATATATATATATAAATGCGTGATGACGACATGGGCATGACATTGGCCAATGTCATACTTGGCAAGCGTCCTACAAATACAATACACGGCTTATATGTTAGGTTCGCCCGCATCGATGAGATTCTTGTCGAGACAACATATGCGACTGAGCGAAAAGCCCGTGAGGTCCGACGATCTAGTAGCAACTTCGTCAGCCAGTCAGCCGCAGGCCTGGCGCTCGCATGTTTTCCCTATAGGCTCACACACTGCTTCATATTTGGTGAAGCAAGGTCCGACTGGTGGGGTTGGTCCGCGCCACTTTGTGATTCGCCGCCGTATACAAAGTCTAATAGAAACAATACCAGTAACGATGACGGTGAAGCTCAGAGACATTATCGATGATAACACCAGCAGTTGTAGCAGAGGACATATGTGCTGATGTCAGTGTCGTTGTCATCTTCAAAGCAATAAGATGAGTCCTGCCAGGACATCGAGCCTTCGAACTGAACAGGATCGGCAGCACGGTTATTACTTTTGGCACGGCGCACTTGTAACTACACCTCCCCCCCCCCCCGCCCGCGCTCCATATGTTGCCGTAGGTTGGTAGAAGAAGCTCAAGGCAGAACGGAATTGCCGCAACCCGAGGTGACCGCCCTAACTTCACTCTGGCAAAAAGTTTAAAATGGGGTGATGATCAACATGCTAGCCGAGTGCCGCCGGCTCCCATAAGCGGCGAAAATTCTCGTTTCGTCTCGACACAAACACGGTACAAAATAGGCACGGTAATAGGAAATCGCTGGGCTTTAGCAGCAAATGCAGTACGCACGAACCTCTAGATACGTGCCACGCGCGTCCAGACAATGACGGCGTATTTAAAAGCAATCATCGATTAAGTCCATCCGTAAACGTCGTCAACGTCGAGCGTTATAAAGTGCACGGACTTTCGTAGTTACGTTGTTGTTTATCACGCGTCGCTACCGTCACGATTAATGAAAATAAGCAGTTTTACTAAACCGCAAACCGAGTTGACGTAAATTACTTGCACGCACAAACTCATGCGTCGACATGTGTGAGCACAGTGTAATTGGCCAACGTAGGAGCCCGTATATGCCCCTTATTGAAGAAGTTGAAAGTGTCAACTAGAAATATTGTTATGGTAATAATTACAGGTAGTTCAATAAGTTCTTAGAATGAGCTTTCTGATAAGTTCTTAGAATTCGAATTTTGGCGCGCTTCCACCGCTATTAGGAACTGCAACTTTTCGACTGCCAGCTGTCAAAATATTATGGTGATTGGCCGTTGCGATTTCGTTTGATCGCTTTTCCCCTGCAACGTATCGGCGTGATTTTGAAAAATGGAGAAAAAAAAGTTTCGAGTGGTTATCAAGCGCTATGTTTTGCCACTGTTTCCAACTGGATTAATGAGTTAAAAAGAGGTCGCAGGAGCACCGGGATGAACTACGTTCAAAACGCTTAAAAACGGCAACTCATTAGGAAAACGTGGAAAAGGTGCGGAAAATCGTTGCCGCAGATAAGCGAGTGAACATTAGGGAGATAGCGGAGGCCTTGGGGATCAGTTTGGGTAGTGTGCATTTCATCCTGCACGAAAACTTGAAGATGAAAGAGCTCAGAGAAAAATGGCTGCCGCATTTGCTCAACCAAGGCCAAAAAACGCGCCTGTTTTCGCTTCACAGCGAAATTTGGCCAAGATGTCGAACAATCCGTCGGATTTTTGGCGCAGATTCATGACCGTCGATGAAAGCTAGGTCCATCACCACACTCCCGAGACCCAAGAAGCATCTTGCCAATGGTGTGCACCTGATGAAGGACCTCCGAAGAGGGTGCGGACAACGGCATTGACCGGAAAGGTGATGGCTACAGTTTTTTAAGACCAACGTAGAATAATGCTGGTCGACTACCTTGAGAGCGGTAAAACGATCACAGGATAATATTAGGCAAGACTGTTAGACTGCCCTTAGCAAGAACTCATCGTGAAACGGCCCGGTTTGCAGAAGAAGGTTGTCCTGTTTCACCAGGACAATGCTCCTGCACACAAGTCCCGGCAAGCATCGGCAAAACTGGCCCAACTGAGGTTCGAACTTATTGAACAACCTTCCTATTCTCCAGACCTGGCCCCTCTGATTATTTCCTCTTCGGACATTTGAAGAATAGTCTCGGTGGAAAGCGTTTTTCCAGCAATGAAGAGGTTAAGGCTGCTGTCAATGCCTATTTTCAGTCTAAAGACGCGGAATTCTACTTAAGAGGTGTAAAAGCTCTGAAATCTTGGTGGGAAAAGTGTATTGAGCATCTCGGGGAGTATATCGAATAAGATAAATTTAAAAACATGATTTGGAAAATTATTGGTTTTCATTCTAAGAACTTATTGAACTACCTGTACATTGTTATGTGGGTACCTGCGGTTAGCAACAGGCTAATAGATAAACAGCGTGCAACCAATAGAAACAGTGTGTTTGGTTTCTAGAGTTTCGATGTTCTCGAGAGTACACTGTCGACGCCCAGTGAAGGGTTTAACTGTATAGTGCTTAGCGGCCCGCATTTAGTCAATGATTGCGAGCCGCAAAAAATCGAGTTGTATAACTCAATGTGCAAATATGATTTCAAATTACATAATTAATTGAATAAATAGTTAGTTGAATGAAAAAAAGTCAATGTGCTCTAATGGGAACAACCGCCGGGGATGCCGGACTCAAGCAGGAGCACCTCGTTTTCAGCAAAGCTCCTGATTATGTCCAGTCTGACGGGGGAGGACTAACCGATTGTAACCGTTACGATATCAGCGCAGATGGTCGTGTTTATATTTGTATCCGTGAGATATGCAATTGTAGGAATAAGCACTAACATTGTAAGCAAACTCTGAAAATGCGTTATTACTCATTGTGGTGTTGCTGACTGATAATTATAATAACTAAAGATGACTCATTTTTGGGAACTAAGCATTATAGAGGGAGACTGTCAAAGGACTTTGCACAAATGGGCGGAAGATCTTAGAAATTTGGATTGTTGTAACAACGTGCGAGTAGAAAGCACAAAAATAAACACCAACGCCTGAGTGTATACATGTATATACATACAATTAAAAGAGAAAAACCTTGCACACCGCCCGTGTGCACAAAATACACGTCTACAAAAGCGCTTACTGCGTACAGAAGAATAGTATACCGCGCGGGAAAAATGCGTGTTTCTACACGGACCGTGTATTGCTAATTTGGGCCCGGGCAAAGGTTTTGCTTATTAGACACTGGACGAACCGCACTCATAGATCCGAGCATCCATATCTACTGTGTGGAATACATTTATGAGAGCAGAAAAGGGCGTGCTTAATACTCATAGTTCCCCTTTGTGGGCCAATCATATACTAAATTAAAAATTATGTCACACATTATATGATGGGCCTCACCAAAATTTTAAGCGCGCGTCCCAGAACGTCTTTGTTTGAGAATGTTGTTTAAGCAAGGTTCAGACGTGACTTAATTAGACGATGCCTTTGGGGTCACTGTACTGGTCGACGTTGGCCTATTGCTCTACGCAAGACCCAACTTCTTGTTCTTAGGATCACCTATTGCATTCGGAGTTATGACGTAAAAAATAAACTACTTTTTAATATTCCAGAAGTACTAGTGATACATTTAATTATACTAGACAATATAATAGCTATATTTATGCTGCGGGGCCAATTTCATGATGTTTGCATATACAGTTCATAGAATCCGACAGGTCAGGGTAGATTGCGGGCACCCGCTCAACTCAAATTTAAGGACCCAGCGGAACAAGCCACATACCAAGGATGTGGCTGCTTTTAGGCAAGCAACTAGGCTCCTCGGGGAAGATAACATCGGAGGCGCCGCGAGGGATTTGCTCTCCGAGGAGAGCGTGGCCTGCGCAGCCGACGCTGTGAGAGCTTTATCCCAGAGAGCTAAATGACCTCGACCTGACGCCGAGACTACCAGACCCCGAGCTACTCATCAGCGATTCAGAATTGGTCCGCCAAGCTGTGTGGACCTCCCAATAGGGTCTACCGCAGACGCAAATTGACTGCCGGCGCGTTATCTCAGAGACCTCTTTGGCACGGTCAATGCGAACATAGCCAGTCGTCTCCTGCGCAAGCTAGCAAGAGTGGTTAATATTTTCAGAGGTGGTACTGTGCCTGAGGCCATACGCTTTATCCTTTTGTGGTCGCAAAGCCTTCGCCAAATGTCGTCCACATCCTCCGCAGCACATACGTACACCTTCTGCGGAACTTGGGCGAAAGTCTAAAACCAACTTCAGAGACCTCTTCAATCTAAACATTGCCAACATCAACTGGGCTTGAGTTCCCCGTAGACTCTAAAAGAGCTTCCTCGTGCATTTTGAGATCTGGGATCGTTGTACAGCATGCTTGACAACCAGCTGCCACGTTGTGTCGCTGCACGCTTCACGGGGCACTGTCCGACAAATCAGCTCAGGTTCCTATAGGCTTTCCAGAACGCCCAACAACTTGCTGATACAAGATTCTAGAACCTTTTGGGCTTACTCTCTGATGAAAACAAACACCTATAGAGGCACTACGGATTTAATTTATGCATTGGCGTGAGGTTGGGGGCAAGGCAAACCGAAACGTACCCGTGTCCATGGCAGAGCACAGGTGAACATCTAATAACGCCAACACCGTACAGATCGTGATTACGAATCGGGCATTTAGGTCAGCTCTAATTCTGCTCATCTGAGAGCCTGCCCGAGGAAAGACGGAAAGAGACCGGACGGTTTCGCCTTATTCTTTTTCAAAGGGGAAAGGCGCTCGTTTGGGATAGGACGATCGCCGACACACCCGTCTCTTCGAACCTGAAGGCTAGTAGTGCATTTACCGTTGTTTCCGCGACACGCAAGGCTGAACAACCAAAGGCCAACAAATATGCCCTGCTTACCGAAAAGTTCATTTTTGTCCCGCTAGTATTCGAGATACTCGAAAGCCCTACTGTGCCTCAATCTTCTGAAGAAGCGACCATGCCTTGGGGCATGGTCGCTTCTTCAGAAGACTGACAAACAAATCGAATTGGCAACAGGGAAGAGACGAGTTATCGATTATCTGCTTTAACGGCTATCACTAGCGGTCCAGCGTAGCAATGAACTCAGTAAGTCGCGACAGATTCATGGCCACGATAAGAGGCTGCCTCGAGTAGAACTGGACTGGTAGCACTCCTCACAAACCCTTGTGAAGTGAGTTGATCATATATTTGTTTGAACATATACTCTTATTTTAAGGACAATTGTTTTTTTATTTTTAATAAATTGCACCAATTTGAAAAATAAGGCTTGCCCGTGGAAATTGCGACATTTCCACGGGCAAGCCTTATTTTTCACAGCCACGAATTAAACTGGCGTTTTTATAATAAAATAATCCTCTAAAAGTGGGCATCCCCAGAAAGTGGCCATCTCTTTGAAGCCTGTGATTTACGATTATGTAGGCAAATGCTTAAGATATCTAACGTACGTATGCTTAATGCTTAGACATCACAGATTTTATATTATTGCGCTCCTTTACACTTTTTTTCACAAACATTTTCCTTCTGCCGGGTCCCCCCGTCAATGTTGGATGGCTTTCAAAGGAAAATAGTTTAAAAAGGATCTCCTTTCAGTCTTATCGGTACAACACCTATTTATGACATCACTGTTAAAAATCTTAAAGTTCGATTCCCTAAAAAGACTATCGAGTCTTCTTCTGCTCCTAGGCTCACACTTTAATCAATATAATTTGACCATTCTATGACTTTAACCGCGCAAATTTGCTAGAACCACTACAGGGTCGACGATGTTTATGCTATGCGTTGAGTTCACAATATGTTATGTCAAATAAAATGCTTTCGTTAACCTAGCGCGTATGTCAGGCGTCCCTACAGTCACGCTGTTGAACTGCTGCGATAATGTACTGGACTCTGTAATATATACTTTTTGCCCTCGTTTAGTCTAGACGTATGTTCACTACATCTTAGCAAGTGAAGTAAATACGAAACATCAAAATATAAATGTATGCATAATAAATTGATACACACCGGCTGCTGGCACACTGATCATGGAAGGGTGATCACAGTGCACAAATATGTCATGCTGAAAACAAACACAAAGATTATTTAGCAGGCAATAGGTCGACTGCTTCGACCCTATTCAGCACCATGCGTCCTGACACTAAGCCAGGAAAACTAACAATAACTTTTGCCGTCAGCTGGACATGCACACATGTGTATTCTCATATATCTTCCATCGTATACCTCGCCAGTGCATCCGGGAGACTAAGAGGTTGCAATAAGCGACAACGCCTTGGAATTGCATTTGCGGATAAACAACGATAATGAAGCCCCTAATATAAAATTGTGTATTTCGGTGTACATATCAAGCCAATGATAAATTATATTTACAATTAAGGCAGTGGCAGAGAACTAAGAGAGCGACATCCGAAAATGCTAATAAAATTGTAGTGTAAGCAAATGCACTTGTAACGCGACTAAATAATTGATGTGTTGTCGCAACCTGGTTTATGGTTGTTTGACCTATGTGATAATCATGCAAAATTTTGGCCACCCCGCACCATTTTTGTTCATTAGCGTTCGAAACAATGGGAGCTCAAGGCCTCTTTGCACTCAAGCTGCTTTAACGCGTGGATAGAAGCCTTAACCTTTCGACGAAAGACTAAAGAGCATCCGAATTCTTGCGTCAGCAGGGTTATTTGCAATATATACAACAATAATGGCTGTTGCTTGGCATTAAACAAGGAAAGGCAGCATCTGTTCGAGGCACATTGTTAAACTAGATTACAAAACCCGTTCTACCCGGAGCACACGCGGAGAAAATTCATTACTCCAAAGTGCTAAAATAGTTGAATTGTATGTACTCAGCCGAGTGAAATAAACGATGATGATGATAATAATAACATTGTTTTTAAAATAATAATAATAATAATAATAATAATATTGCCGAGATATACGTGCGAGTAAAGAGCTGTGTCCATAATAACAACAACGGCAGCCGGGTTACCTCTTAAAACACAATACTTGCTCTACTTGACACGTCCTCTGCAACAATCTATAATGAGCCAGATACGTTTTTTTTTCTATGCCTTTATCTCCGTATGTTGTCCTCCCAACTAATTGGATCATTTTCCTTAGGGTCAGCCTCAGAAGCTGCTGACCTAGCCATTTCGTGCCTTAGTCCAGTTCTTCAATTCTGCGAACTCAGATAGTTCACTGATTATAAACTTTGCTAAGGCCAGATAGTCTATGCATACTATTATTGTTCATGCTATTATGGACATCATAACGTCGATGACCAGCCTTTAAATTAGGAGTCTAGTACAGACCTTTTGGGACTTTGGCTGTTTAATGGGTTCGAGAGGGCAAATCGACCCTTCTAGAAACCATGTTGCTTATACGAAAGGTGCTCAATTAGACCTCTGTCACGAGTTGCTTTCCATTCTCTTCATAAATCGTTCCCGTTCGTTAGCGTTGCTTAATTATGTCACAAAATAAAGCGACAGGGCCGCAACATGATTACCAACTAATCAATTATTAGTAAGGTGATGCTTTTCAGAATGGTAAAAAACAGAACCGCGTAACCGATCCACGCGTGTTCCGGTGCGTTAATCCGGTGCTACTCTCGAGTTAAATGCGACGTTTACCCAGTTTACTCTACTACGTTGGTGGCATTGCAATCTATTAACGGCCCTGATCTCTAACAAAATTATCGTTTACCGCTTGCTAAAAGTGAAAGCTGATCTGCGTGACCTGTAGCCATATCATCCTCTCACTTAATGGAGTCTCTTGAAATGCGCAATCGAGCTCTATGCCGGTCGTGTTTCCTGCTAACCAGCTCGTTATTAAGATGGGTAGCCGACAGGACTTCCTGAGAACAAACCTGTTGGTAGTACGAACTACGCTAAACAGACACCATTTCAAACCTACATAAGTTCATCTGTGCCATAGGTTGTTCGATATTACAACAGCAACAACAGCAACAACAACAACAACAGTAAAGACAGTGTCGTGAGCCAGCGCTGGTCAGCCAGTGCGTACCAGGGAAGTCGCCGAACACTCACACAGAAAGAGAGCAAACTGAAGGCAAACGAATGCTTCGACTGTGGCGAAGTAGCTAACTAAAGTAACCTGCCTGTGTGAAAAACCTCGGTGAGTTCCTCCGCGTAGCGCTCACCGGTCGGTAGTATGAATAGCAGCACTTCAGAGCCGGATAATTCGACTGGAAGCTCTACCGAAAGGCCCTTGCCTCTTGCTCATCCCCCCAACGCGCAACGCGCAACTTGTTAGCAGTGCGTGACCGTGAAGAGTGGCGGCGCTCGATCAGACGGCGCGTGCACAACGGGTGTGACACGTTTGCAGGCATTCATCTCTGGCGTCTTTTTGGGCCATGCCAAGCTATGTGACTAGTGATCCGTCGTACCGTCGTAATACATATTGTAGCCGGCCAGCATTTAGAACAGCAGCATCGGCCTCAAACACTCCATCACTCGTGTGCGCGCGCACACTATTAACGCTTTGCCGGTCGGGCCGTCGCCATGAGCCGCCACGTTGCAGGTATATGTATATCTATCTATGTGTGAGCAAAAACTCATCGCGTCATCGCCCACTCAGCTCTGCGCCCCCCCCACCCCCCCCCCCCCCCAAACAAAGTCAACTGAAACCAGTGGGTCGGGCATATATATTTAGTATATCGTTAAGTGTCTCTTTCACTTAACTAAATAACTAAAGGTCGGCAATTTGTAGTCTTCTATTATAGACCGCATTGTTGACCTCGCTCCGCTATATATATATATATATATATATATATATCTATATATATCATGTTCCGTGAATGATTGAATAAATATATATAAAAAAAACAATATATATATATATACATATATATAGACGCGACAACTCGAGGGTGGGCATGCGCAAATGCAAACGTTGCGAAAAAACGACCTAATACCAAGTGCACTACTCGCGAATTAGCTAACTAAAGGACTTGACTATTCGAGCGTGGACTCGGATCTAGTCCAGATCGAGGTAGCACGACCGGGCACTCCGCTACCCAGGACTCCTGTGACACGGAACTGGCTAGCCTGTTTAAGGGAGCATGAAAACTTGCGTCAGAACTCAGTGGGCGTAATTCTCGCACGCAGAATCGCCAAACGGGTTTTCATTCAAAACAGGCTAAAAGACAGCAGCCATCTCTAGCAGTAACAAAGTCTGCGGAAGCAAGACTCTGAGATGAAGCTATAACCACTCGGAACGTGGCAAGGCCTGTCCTCCTTAAGAGCAAAGCTAGTGCTCACACCCTCGAGACCGAGAAGAAACCTTGTGCACCTGCTAGTTCTGAGCGAGAGGAGCCTTTCCCGTCCAACTATATAGACAAGAGGGACCTACACCTCTTACGGCAGTGGCTGACGTAGAAAAACTAGTCAGACCACATTGGACTCCGCACTCACTAATATCTAAAGCACTCTAAACTATGGGCCTAAACATACGTGATAATGTATGTTTAAGCCCATAGGACGACCCGCTGAACTTAAGCATGTCAATAAGCGGAAGAAAAGGAATCAAACGAGATTTCCCTAGTAGCTGCGAGTGAACTGGAATCAAGCCTATTGCCGATCCTTATGTTTTGTACAATAAGAGATGAGGTGTAAAGGTATCTCGTGTTCAGCAGTGGCACGGCCAAATTATTATTGAGTCAGTGCTCAAAGAAGGTGAAAAGCTTGTATGGTTGCGCCGATCTGTTTAACCGTGATACTGAAGAGTCTAGTTGTTTGAGAGTACAACTTAAAGTCGGTGGTAAATTTCATCAAAGGCTAAATATAAGAAGGGACTAATAGCGAACAAGTACCATGAGGGAAAGTTGAGAAGAGATCTGACGAGAGAGTTCAACAGTACGTGAAACACGGGAAAACTTACCTGGTTCTGACACTAGAAGGATTAACAGATTGATAGCTCTTTCTTGATTTGGTGGATAGTGGTACATGGTCGTTCTTAGTTGGTAGAGTGATTTGTCTGGTTAATTCCGATAACGAACGAGACCCTAGCCTATTAAATAACACACAGAATTTCGTCTTCGGTGGCGTTCCTTAATGGGATCAAGTGTGTTTAACACTTTGAAATAGAGCAATAACAGGTCTGTGATGCCCTTAGATGTTCGGGGCCGCACGCGCGCTACATTGAGAGACAAAATGAGCTTCCCAGTCTTTAATAAGGAGGATTCAAAGATCTTTGAATGTTTTTCTTAATGGGATGAGGGATTGCATTATGCCCCTTGAACGAGGAATTCCCAGTAAGTGCTATTCATTAGCTAGTACTGATAACGTCCCTGCCCTTTGTACACACCGCCCGTCGCTACTACCGATTGAATGGATAAGTGAGATTATCTGAGTAGATGCCCATGTACTTAGTACGTGTAATAATTGCAATGAAGATCAAACTTGATCATTTAGAAGAAGTAAAAGTCGTAGCAATCGAGGGGCCACGCTTTTACGGTCTACACTTGTACTGAAAGCTAAAAGCAAGCCAGCATTTACCCTTTTGCTCTATGCGAGATTTCTGTTCTCGCTGAGCTGGCCTTAGGACACCTGCGTTATTTTTTGACAGATGTACCGCCCCAGTCAAACTCCCCACCTGACTATGTCCTCAATATAAATCACACAAATAACTATGTTTTTGTCTAAAACATGGAAAGACCATATTTACTTCATTGAGTAAGTAAAGAAACAATAGGAGTAGTGGTATTTCATTGATGACAAGTCTCCCACTTATGCTACACCTCCTATGTCTCTTCACAAAGTCAGACTAGAGTCAAGCTCAACAGGGTCTTGTAGATGTTGTAGAGTTTTAAAATAGTATGCTTTATCTCAACCAGAGCAAAGGGAGAGTCCGTCGAGAGAAAAACCGACACACTCTCAGAGCTTTCTCTTTTCCCACCACCAGATAAGTTTATAACTGCAGAAATACAAGACCTATTCTTCAAAGAAACAAAATATCTTAGTTGAAGCCTGCGCCGAATAATGAAAATGAGCTTTATTTTGAGACTCTTCATAGTATATACATATATATGCGTCTAGGAATATATTGACGGTGGCCCTGTTTATAGACTGCCTTGAATCACGCAAATTGCGACCCAAGCTTTGTCCAAAGGTCACCACAAAGGTTTTCACCTTACCTTTTTGCTTTCCGGGTCCTCCCTGTATTAGAGTAATGCTTTCGGCGCTATTCCGAGTGGTATTTATGTGGTTCTCTTCATCTTTGGCCCATGTCATACTAGCTAATATGGTGCTGGTTCGCCTGCTGTTGTTTTCTTGGCGTAAGCCAAATAGGAGGAAGGCTAGGCGGGACTTCTCGTTTTCCCACCTCAAAAATTACATGAACCATTCAATCAAAGCCATTGCAAGTTCAAATTCAATTTCAGATCAGCGTCGTAATCCGACAGGCATCGTATGTGTGTATTGTTGCCACCCGGAACGTACAACTCATTCAAAAATAGCCATAGATTCCATGCTGCATGCGGGCGTACAGCATAAGTTATCGTGTCATAACATTCTACAATAATAAAACGAATGACATGCATAACATATCATCATGATTAGTATAATATTTATTGCATGTCAAACAATGTTACAACTGTGAGTATTATTATAATATAATATTAGTATTTTTTTTCTCTCTAACGTCCTTTCTTCTCTTTTAGCTGTACGCGCAGGTCAATCTAATTGTTTCTACTCGTACATCAGCGCAGCAACAGCCTGCCTGCAGCTTGTTGTATGCACTAGATAGATAGACGTTACACCGCGCCGGGCCTTGGGCCCTGCTCTGAAAGAGTTTCGAGGCGAAACAGTGTTCGTTCGAACAAATGAACAAACAAGACAGATGATGATGATATGTTGTGCGTGATATCCACTGGCGTGTTTATGTGTTTTTGGGCTGCCGCTCGAGCGTTCGTTACAACGGAAGCGACGCTGGCGGCGGCGGCGATTTATGCTCCAGCTGCTCGCGAAGTTGGCCGTGCCTGGACGTGACTCGCATCTCCGGAACGCGGCGTTTATGTCTGTCCGCCGCTCTCTCCCTCTCCCCCCTCTCTCCCCCCCTCTCTCCACTCTCTCCCTCTCCCCTCAATCTCTATCCCTCGCGTCTCTCTCTGTGTATCTTTTGGTCAAACTGACCGACTCCCTCCCGTCAAACCCCATCTTGCCAGAGACGTTCGTCCAACGCCAGACCACACGACGGAACATGATGCACGCGGGACCACGCCAAAGCGTTTAATAAACAACTGGTTGACGAGCACCGTTGTATACACATACCACGCTGCCACCACGCCAAGCAATGTCGAGAGCCACATTACGCCATGATAATTAGCTAGCGATTAAAGCGGCAAGAAGACGAAGGCGGAGGCATATATGCATGCAGGCTCGATCTGGTATGATTTCTATTCCTATTATTATTATTATTATTCCACCTACTATCTGATTAAATTGGCCGGCTAGATCCGGTCGGCGACGGTGCGGCCGGTCCGACGAGATGAATCAATAAGCGCGATACGACGTGCATTTATATTCTCTTGCCAGTCATACAACGAATGCAGCAGCAGCCGCTGCCGGAAATTGCCTGTCGCTGCTGAGCACCGACGGTCGGATTGAAGCCGTTGGCAAGCTTCGTCTTCGATTGCAACTCGTGAGATAGGTGAAATACCAGTCAAATAAATAATTACATTAAAATACAATGATGTGATTGACATACTGTATCTACAAGGCTCCCCTCGACTCAGTAATCGCACTTAGGCGTGTGAACTGACAGAAAAGTCGTAGTAGAGACGCCTTTGAAAGCGGAACGGGTGGATTATGGTGGAGATAATGGAGTGGGAGAGAGGAGGTTTCTGAAAACGGTACCACAATCTATCAAGAAAAGGTTCCTGAGCACAATACCACAATCTATCAAGAGAAGGTTCCTTGGAACAATACCACAATCTATCAGGAGAAGGCTCCTGGAAACGGTAGCTCAATCTATTCCACTATATACGGCTCCGGTCTGGGCCTATATGGCGATCCGGACAACCAAGAGCCGGCAAAAACTCCGCTAGAACCAGAATTTTCCCGGGAGAGGGATCTGCTAGCGAGGACAAAGAGGGCACAGAACGCAGATGAACCATCTGACCACACAGGTCTCCGGGACACCTAAGTAGAGATGGCACTATTCGCTTTGACGTCCAAGCTATGCTGTCTTCAGACATGATTGCGGCGACCACACGATGCGCACACGAAGTCCAAACTGCGGACCAAACACCCTTGTTCCCCACTCGGTTCTCAAAACCATTTAGATCTCTTTCAATAACGAGTAACGGGTTGGGACTGCCATAATAGGAGAAGCAGAAGCCACCGAGCATGCTAAACGCGTCCTTTTTGGAAGCAGAGGGCTCAACAAGAGAGCTAGTTCAATTTGACTTTTGAAATGCGCTTAATGCAAAAAGAAGGTAGAACACTTTTGACGAAGCGCAAAGCTAGAGCCGCAGACATAACAATATAGTGTAAAACCGGTATCTATTAGGGAGATCCGCTAGGTTCAGAGTTGTTTCTTTTTATTTCCGAGTTGGTGTCAAGTCTTCAGAGCCCCCTTAAAGTCTGGTTCCGGAATTATGCACTCCTGGGAAGTCGTGCGGCTTATTATGATGGAGAATCTGCAGACCGTGCTATACTTCGATGATTCGGGAGGATTTACGCTCAACACTGTGTATGAGGCGCTAGTCATAGGAGGCAACGTCTAAAAACAAAAGAAGGCATTCCCAACAATCATGCAAGCATTTTTTGGAATGATTCACACAACACATGATAACCTAGATGCTCTAGCGACTTCAGCAACGACTTTCTTGACGGTCTCTTGTGTGAAATGAAAAGCGCTTGTGAAAATCCGTTTGATAACTATGCATTTGCAAGAGGTTCTTTGGGGAAGACCAACAATCTTGGTTTACCAACATTTAAAAGAATGTTGCAAGCATCTCGGGCTGTCGAGTGTGCCAAAAGCCTTGCAGGTTACATGGTACTACTAAGTTAGTCTAAGCGGGGTTTTAATATTAGTTTAGAAGAGAACGTATTGAAAAGAACAAGTCTTCCTATAGTCAACTGGAGTCTTGTGATTAGAAGGGTCACGGACCTTACTGCATCCTACTGTGCTGCGTCACTCAGTCACTTTGGCGGAATTACTTGTTAATGAAGGTGTATAACTTGAATTAAAGAAATCAATCCTGCTAGCAGATGCGACGGTAAGGAGCTAACTTGACCATGGACCTCTAAAAAAGCACGTGAACCGATATACGCTCGACGCTTGTTAATGTGAGAAACTGGCAAGGGATGTCAGGGATGATCGTACATCATCAGCCGTGTCAGCCCAGCATTTCTTTAGCAGGGAATGGCTTCAAGCCGTGCCATGCTGGGTCTTATCTTCTTCCTCATAGTCTTGGCTTTTAAGATAGGCGGTCCCGTCTGCGAGCCGTGCTCGTTTATGTCTTGTGGTGAACTGGTAACGCGGAGCTCAATGGATTAATAAGAAGAGCAGGAACACCATCCACATTCAAAGGACTGGGTGGCAGCAATGAGCGGCTACCTGACGGGGTTACCATCTGTAGCCTCTCTTAATAACATAAATATTATGCTATTTTTGTCATTCGCGGATTATTGCATACCAATTGTACAACATCTAATGTAATGCGCTACCTCAGCAATGCTATGAATCGTTTATCTCTCAACTTCTCGTCCAGCTCTGACCTCCAGCTCTCCAGTCCGATTTTTTACGTTATGGCCACAACCTCCCGTTCCTACACGCCTTATGTCTCAATAATGAGGGTACAGATGGTGTGCTTGTTCCCCAGGGCCTCGTAATGGCGAATCTTGTCCCTCTCAGCTTTAAGTGCAATGCCGCCTACCGTGCGAGAGCTCGCCATATAGCTCGCGACATAAGTGACCGAATCGACACGTCCAGGTCAGGAGTTTCTCCATGGCCCAGGAAATCAGGGTTATGGCGTCCGAGCCTAAATAAATGAGCCTAAATGTTTTCATAATGACAAAAATGTGTCAGCTTGACCCGTACCGCAAAGCCCGGCTGTCTGAAAGCTCGAACGAGCATATCATGTAATAATAATAATAATAATAATAATAATAATGTTTTTGCTCGCAATGATGGTCACATTCGGAACGAGGTACAAAAAATGGTGTGATTCTTATTACAGATACAGTGCTGTGGTCGGTATGGAGTAGTCCACAAGGCTATTCTGGATTTAGGGTAGATCACAACAAGGCGTGTGAATTGAGAAAAAACAATTAAGCAGTCTACGAAGTAGGGTACGCCTTCGAAGGTCGAAGTCTCGAGTTTGACACGAGCAGAAAACCGATTCTGCTCTGGTCGGATGAGTCGCGACTTGCAGCGTAAACCCTCGTTGCATTGAAGATTTGCTATACAGCAATTCTAAGCCGGTTGGGGACGAACTGGAGGACTGTCTAGATCACAAACAATCTCCTTAAAAAATGTTTAATCTAGCGTCATTTGTTGTCTGTTTCCTGGAAAGCGGCTTGGCTACTCGGAAACACCTGAAATCACTCGGAATGTCTGTAGTCGCTCCTCTGGCTATTCGCTTAGCGTTCTCCTGGAAGGGGAGCCGCGCGTCGTGCCAGTTCACATTTCCTCCACGTCCTCCTCACCGCCTCCGCGGTCAATGTCGTTCGTTGCACGTTCCATTAGCCTTATTAGCCTCTCTTCTCTGGCTTTTTGTTGCGTCGGAAACGGTTTTCTCGTAGCGTGTGACACTCTACCGTGCGCCTGTGTTCTCCGGTACCCCTGACAAATGTGCAAAGCTAGGTTGCGCGATCGATGTCGTGCTTATTATCGCGTGTTAGTTGTAGGTAGGTAATGTTGATCCGCCGATGGCTTATTGGCGCTCGTGGAATGGAACATTGGGTCTCTGGTTTGACCCTTTGCACAGATTGGCCACTACTCGTCAAGACGTCACGCTAGCGCCCGCACGCAGAATAATTCAAACTCGAAATTGTCCCTTCTCTCTTAACAAAAAGGTCAACATTTTGCAGAGCCATGACGCGTGCGTCCACCTTCGTCGGCACGTAACATCACTTTTATACGACCGAAACAAAAAAAAAACAGAACATCATAACTATTCTACCGTTCCAACTAGATCCGCATTGGCATAGTGCTGGTCTTTCTTCAGCTAGACTTGCAAGGCTTGCCAGCTTCAACAGGTCAGTGGCCGTCCGTTGTACGGAGACTGCTCAAAACGCCGTTGATACAAGATCTCAAATAGGTAGGCAGTTAACTGCAAATAACTAGGAACAAGGTAATGCCGACTGTTGCCAAAGCCACAGCAAACAGTGTACTGCTTTTGCGCTACGAAACTACGAGCCATCAAAAAGCAAGGCAAACCTACATACAAATAGGACTGCACTACTAACAACATCTTAGAAAACGATGTTGCCTAACCGTTCAAACAACGGCCACAGCATCAACAACAGAGACGTATCATGGCACTCACACCCCCACGCTTCACGAACGGCACGCTGCTTAGACGCCGACTTCGCTTCCACAACGCAGGATAAACACCAGAACACACGTACATCAAAGCGAGAAAATAAGCATCGAGACAACATATGAACCAAACAAGATGGAGCAGAAAGGACATATCATATGCAAAACCACCGCGCCACAAACAGGACGCCAACGCTCAACGCTGTGCAAGATCAATGGGTACCTTCCTATACGTCGACGCACAAAAGCCCTGTTTGACAACGAGCTCAAACTAGTATATGTTGAAAGAAAGCCCACGCGAACACGCGCACTAACCGTACGGCGTATTTAAGTCATGTTTCTTGTATGAAAGCATGTATGTTATCAACAAAACGCAAGGGATCGCCCGCATTACAAGTACAGGTTCAGCGACAGAAGTAATAGTACTAGCGAGTCTTGAAGCTTCCTTCACGTACGAGTCAAAGAAACGAACTAACTTAAACGACCTCCTGGACCCATTAGTGAGTCCAGCAAGTACGTTCTTTGGCCTTCATTAAAGTCAGGTGGAACTGTAAAAGGTAGGTTAGAGTATGTGCTGGTTGTTAGAGCGTTAGCGTCATACAATGTTTCTAGCTGAGACCTTCGTAACAATTGTAAACCGTACACATTTTAAGTCACAAAATAAAACCACAAGCAAATGGTCGACGAGAGTAATGCATACTCACAGAGGGGCGAGGACGACCAAATATACTCGTTTACAGCAGTATACGCCATGATATATTGAACTAGAAATTGAAACCTATATTGCCATATACTCATACCCTAGCCAATACCCTAAAAAAGTTACCGACAACATTTAGAATATAGACGAATGTATGACGTTAGACATTGGTATTTACAAATGTGTTCTACTTGCAAGCAACACAAACTCCCATCTATAAAACCAAAGCTACCGACAAATAATATGTACAAAGGCAAACAGATTGCAAGCTGACTCTAGTTCCATGGAGTGAAGGTCGCTGCCTCGTATACGAGGTCAACGTGTCTTGCACGTTGGTCGCATCGTATGCTTGCCATACCAGCCGGAAGGTCCAAACAACCGCTCGCATTGCTAAAGTCCGCAAGTTGGCTAAATATCTTGAACGGGAGCAAAACTTTCTCGTTCAACCAATCGCCTTCGAGACATTTGGCCCAATGGAGAAAGTCACACAAAGCTTTCTGGCGGAGTTTTGGAATCCAGAGTCGCTGCGGCAACCGACGATAGGAGGGCATGGCAGTTTTTGCAGCAAAGGATATTGGTTGAAATTCAACGCAGAAACGCTGCGTCGATTATTGGCTCATTGCCTACGAGCAAGAGACTTCCCTTTCTGCCGTAGCCGAATCGAGCCGGCGTCTAAAATCTACATGCAACTAAGGGACCTTAACAAATTTTAGTATGTTCTACGTTCTATATAAATTAATAAGCTGCCCTAGGCTAATTAGTGGTCAACAGTGTAGCAAATTATGCGTTAAATTTTTTTTCACAAAGTCGACAGCGACACCTGTCGTCGGCCTCATACATTTGGAAAGATGAAAGCCATGCATTTGTTGACGAAGTGTCGTGGATCAATTCTTGTATTTTAGAAGGACCATCTCATCGGGTTATGTAGAAGTCAAAATCAATTTCCAAACCTTACGTCCATATTTATTTTGAAGTAAGCTTGCCTCAGCTTGTCAAGTTCTTCTAACTCGGAAAGCGACTGACCCATACCACGTTAACGCATTAACTGGTAATCACCAACTCAAATAAGTGTGTAGCGGTTGATAGTGACAGCTTAGCAGGATCACTAGCTGAATATTCCCATTTAGTGTTTTTCTGACACGGCCTTGGACGCGGCGCTAAAACGACTTCCGATAGAGATGTTTTCATGTCCTAGGTATGAAGAATGGGATACAAACTCAATTAACCGTTTTTGCAACCCGATCTTGTCTAAGTAAGTCAAACGTTCTCCCCTTTTGTTTTTGAGGGCTTTATTATTATCGACGTCAATTTCTAAATCTGCGCTGCGCCGAATAGGGTGTTACCCTGCTGTAGGTTTAGTGTAGGGTTTGTGGCAGTCCCTACTTTCTAGCTTTCATACGATCTGATCCCTCGGTATCGCGCTGATGTTTGCCTTAAAAGACACTAATCCTGCTTACAATACCGACGACGACATGACACTACAGCTATAAAGATCTTAAGAAACACCTTGCACGCAACTAAGGTGAACCTGCACCGTCGTAAACTGAGTTGTTCCTTTAGTACGAAGCTTTGCCCTTTAAAGAATACTTCTAGTCAATGCGTAAGACGAAGCGCCAATAGCTTTGGGACTTTTATTTGGGACATCTCACTATTTCAGAAATTCATCTTTCTTTTAGGGCTCGTCGTTTTTAATTTCAAGGACCTATTTGCCGTCCAAGCATTTGTTTAGAAGGCAGAGGAGAGCTGGCTGCTTTAAGGGCTTTGTAGTTTTCAATCGTCATATCGCCATGTTAATTTCCGCCATCGTAAAAGGGCCGTCACACTGGTCTCGGAAGGATTGCGTCTTTTTCGAGATTACTAAAGAATAAATGGGTACTCTTTGGGGAGTTGTATCAGACGAAGCAAGTCGATTTCGAAAGTACTCTACCAACGTGGTTGATGAGAGAAGCGTCAACATCTAGCCCAGTACTAGACAAAGCCATTTGCGCATCATAAATAAATGATCCATTTTGCATCATATATAAATGAATCTTGGTCACTGGCAGAAGAATCAAGTTTCAATTTGTCGTTGCTGTTCTTAAAACCCTGTTGGCGAAGCTTACGTTGACGTTCCATGGCGAGTTTGAGTACAGTCAACATAATGCTGAAATTGCCACAACAGCGATTTGACTATGCAACCGTTTTTTGGGGCCCTCATTTTACAGGATCATAAAATGTTTAAAAGACTGTACGAAACGATAGTTGTACTAAAATTGACCTATCGTTCACATGTCCGGGCACTATTATATGGTAAAGATGCAGCAACCTTCTAAAGTTACACAAAGATGTAGTATTATACGGTAAATATGTAGCGCTGCTGTATATGTAACGCGGGCAAAAAAAAATTTCATTAGGCGTCTCTCTCTCACTTGGCGCTGCAGTATTGCTCGTATTTAAATTGAGCTCTCTAGTGTAGAGGAGTGCCCTTAATGGGTAACACTTGTGTTATTAAATACAGCATTAAGAAAAATCAACTTTCAGAGTATTTCACGTTAAAGCCGAACAACCTACGAAGTGGCGCAACTATTCACGCGCTCTAAATAGCCAACGTGAGGTTCTTAATGACGCTTCTGCGTGCGCTTCTGGCTCGCCACACACGTGACGGTGATGAAATATGTGGCATGCAAAAACTCTTTGCTTAATAAAGAGACTTTGTATTGCATTGTAACTACATGACATGACATCGCCACTATACATGTCTGACGGGCAACTGTTACAAAAGCTAGACAATTGTATTTGTAGGTCATTTGCACTTTAAAATAGCATATAACCATAAATGTAACCGATTTCGAGTTGAACAGAAAATCAATACAAAGCCAATTTATAGACTTGACTACTAAATCCGCGTAATTGCGACGACGACACGTTATCCCTGTCGCCTGTCGCGTACCGTAAAATATCTTCTTCGTATGCCCTCCTCGATCGTGAAACTGCTCTACTATTGAATTGCAGATGCTGTGCCCGGCCACAAGTGCGCGTGGCTGCGGTCCCGCTGTGTTAGCGTTATCTTTGCTGCGACACCAGTATAATTGCAGCTCCAATCGGCTAGATATGGCTGCCTCGAGCCAATTGTTTGTCGTGTAAAATATCTTCTGTTTTCAGAATAGGCTACTCTGTTGTGTTGCCATTAGCCCCAGATATGAGCACAAGCTTGCACGCATAGGGTCAGTATAGTGGCTCCTGAAACAAAGAAAGTCTTCGTCCTAGTAAAAGTAGCATACGATAAATATATGAGGGCTGTTAGATAGATCAGCTCAACGTAATCAGCTCAATTACGGACGGTGTTACGTCAGAGAGTGCAAAATTTCGAAAACATTCGATGCGGTAGATTGAAAGGCATAGCCACTCGAATCTCTAACAACTTGCGCAATGCGCACGAGAAGCGCATTTCAAGCGCTGACCTCTCTCATTACGCGTTTTGGCATTAGTCATTCTTGAACGCTTGTTTCGTCGTGTTTTTCTTTTATTACGTTTACAACTTTTTTATTGATGCTCTCCATTGTTAGGCGAGTAAAAGGTTAATTTTCCTCCGCCTGTTCCTGTCTTTCCTGTTAAATGTGTACCGGGCTAGTTCACGCTTGACGACGTGGATTGTGACGCCAACAAACCTGATGCAACTGCAAACATGAGGGTCTCGGATACTATACTGCTTCTTACGGTATACAGGTGATATGATATGGCCGTATCTATCGAAGTTAAATTTTAAGGCGTTAGACCAAATCAAGGCCGCTTTTCTAAAGACGGCGCTAAGAGTCCACCGCACTAGTCTCAACAGATTAGTCTATTTACTGGCGTCGACTCTGCTATTTGTTGAGGATTTACAAAAAATACACGTTTTACCAAAAACGGCAGCCTTCAACGAGTACATATCTGAATGGGAGAATAAGATGGCAGATATTGGCCCGCTCGTTTATGGAACCCAGGTAATGACGTGTAGTTCGTGGAAGCGCTGCAACTATGACAATAGACACCTAATTGCACAATTTGCTGTACATGGCTTCCACATGAAGATCTGTATTCAAGAGAAGTTCTTTGAAATTTTCTAGTTATGCTTGTGCAAACTCTGTGAGCGACAGTGTGACTTATATCACCTTCAACAATGCGATAGAGCAGTTCCGTTGCCTCGACTTTTAGGACCGCGATGAATGTTCGTATATGTAAATGTGTGCTTTCTCTGCACGCGCAATATTGTAACCCAACCATCGGTTAATGAAGCTACTATGTTGTTGACTGCAAACATGCATGTAATTCGAACAATCCTATTTCAAAGTGAACCAAACATTATGACCAGGCTGCGAACGACTTACAAATGACAACCGTACGTCGTACCAGTACGAGCCCAGCGTTGCCATACACCGTGACAGTTCACCATTAGTCAGTGCGTTCACAGGTAGAACAGTTCGCCGGATGGAAACGTCGTGATGTGGTAAGCCTATTAGTTTTTTTAACGCGACCCGTGTCTCTATGTGTTGTATCGCATTTGCGTTTGCGAGTTATCGATCGTAACAGTAATTGCATATGGACAGAGATCTAATTAGAGACCTCGCTTGTTACGCTTCCTGCGAAAATAGACTCGGACTAAACAGTCTGAGAGTCAGTTGTCATTATTCTAGATGTCGTCAATAGTCGTACTGCGTCCAACGCAACGCCATAGCATCTATTGGTTAGGTGTCTCATGGTATGGGTTAGCCTTGTTCTCAACGACTCGTAACGAAAACACGAATCAAGTGTTTTTGTTTATGGATTGCACACATTTTGGGGCACTAGCACTGTTCGGCTGCTGATAACAAAAAGTCATAAGGAATGGCGGCACCAAATTATAGTATGCTGCTAGAGAAATCGGATGCATGCTTTTTGCTAGTAAACTACTCTAGGTTCACACTTGACTGAACGCGCGGCCGGTCTAGGTAGGCTGTCGAGAACATAGCAAAAAAGTGTTTGCTTCTTAACAGTTTACAGACGCATATAAATTACTGATGCTTCCCTTTACGCTTTCTACCTCTTCCTCTTGTTTCAACTTCATGGCATCTTTCTCAAACTTCTACTTACGCGTGAATGGATGGATACCCGCGCTTCCGAAAAGGGTTCGAACGTAAGGCCAACTAATGCATTTTCTTCGAAAACGCAATCAACGGTGTTTGCTTTGCCAGGCAGCATGTACGTATTTATAACACATAAGACTTGTCCTAATTGCCCACTCTAACGACTTTGTTTTTGCTGACCAGTTTTTGCTTGTAGGAACATTAAAGTAGAAAGATACAATACCGCATATCTTGCTAGAATCGTTGGGTAACACGTGTTATAAAAGCCTGACGTCAGACGCAAAGAGATTTCAGGCACAGCTTCAAATTTTATTGTTCCCAAAGTGTGGGCCTAGGGAAATACGTTCGACCTTGGTTTTTATGTTGGCGCCCGTGGCCACTGTATGTAAGGCCAGTTGCACGTGTTAGTATTGTCAGAGTTATCTTCTATTGCCTGCAAATCTTTCAAACCGGTCCTGCAAAGGTTACCAATTTTCCTGATTGATGCATTTTTCCTAATATCGTCGAGTGGCAGATTGGGTGTGCCGTGCCGGTATCACCGGTCTAACCACGTGAAGCAAAAGCGCGCGATCAGATAAATTGAAATAGCCGACAGCTGTGTTGTTCTTATGTATATTATCTGCTGCTGGTGGCATATATGCGTGCGTGAAACGACGGATGGGATGTAGGAATTTGCTATTTCATTTGCTAATTTATAAAAAGTAGCAACATTCTCTCTCTCCTCTCTTTCTCGCAACTCGAGTTCCCTCGTGATTTCCTCGGCTGCACCAGCACACGGTAGCCAGAAATATAAGGCAGAGAGAGAGAGAGAGAGGACAGTGGCGGCACTGGTACGCCTGCAGTACGCGCCAAACCCTGCGACTGTGTTGCCTGTGTCCAAAAAACACGGCCAGGCGGGCCCAACCGGCAGTAGCAAACGCCCAATCTGCAGGTCTGATCTGCAATGCAAATTGTGTGCAGAAGACGGCGAGGATGGGATGTGGATGATGATACTGACTGAGACTGTAGCTCTACATACACCGGGTAGGAAGGGCCACGCTAACGGATGCATGCGCTCCTATGGTAATTACCATTTAGCTGTTTTAAACGACGCCGGTTGTGCTGGAGAAGGGCCGCCAACAAGGTCAAGGCAAATTGAGAAGAATCGCTCAAAAGAAAGAAAATAGATAAACAGATAAATGTGTAACAGTAAATATACAGAGTCTCCTAGAAAGTGATATTATCGAATTGTTGTGACACCAGTGTTGTTTGTTACCCGACATAGGATCACAAATGTGCAATTGCGAGACAATCAGGTTTCAACACAAGATTTGTGTATTGGGGAGGGAAAATATCTGCTTTCTCTAAACATATAACGCCGGCCAGAAGACGCAATATGGTCGTTTAAAGAGAATTAGCAAAAAAATGTTCTTTTAGCAGCTTTTACGTCTAATACTTCAAATTAATAAGTACCTACTCATCATTGTAGGTCATTTATGTATGCACCCATCTCAAACATGCCCGCCGAAAAATCTTAATTACTCACGACTCAAATTGCTATAGACTTTATTCAACAGATCGTCATAAAATGCGCGTTTGCCTGGAGTGTTAGTTTTGCGCGTTGTAAATATTGCGCACTGGTATTGAGCGTGAAAGCTAATGAAGAACTGATTTTTTGAGACTTTTTTAAACGGCCATGTCGCCTCTTCTGGCTGACGTTAGAGATTCTTTAGATAAAGCAGAACTTTTTCACGAATACAAGATGTTCTAGTTTAAGTATAGAAGGTCTGCTGTCTCGCAATTGCACATTTTGGTCAACTAGTTGTGAGCAGCAACACTAATGTCAAGGATTTTAGTAATAGCACTCTCACTCCAAACCAAGACGTCTCAGAGACCATGTGGCATTGAAACAAATATTTACTTTAACGAGCTCTACAATTTCCTATATCG
>QVRM01005379.1:0-50619 GCA_003439945.1 Dermanyssus gallinae | reverse complement strand
ATGTCATCACCCAATCAAAGGCTCTAAAGAAGGAAGGAGAGGGAAACAGGGGTCACTCATCAGCCCTTCGCCCGAGCAGCAAGTTGGGGCTCGTGTTCGCCTCACTGAGGTAACCTTGTATATAAGCATGCCAGAAGACTACCAATTCATATGCTAAGTGCCTCCGGCGACATCAGACGTTCAGGAATTTAAGCAAAAAATTCACCATGCTTCACAAAGTAGCGACGCTTGCTATTCATTGCCGCCAGTACTATGATCATGTCAGTAAAGACGGTAATTTCTTAAACCGAGAAATTGTAGACTGCTGTTTAACAAGGCGCTGGAGTTTGGAACTTCGTTACGGTACGAGACGGACTTTCATAAAGCAACGATGTTCATCTATGCTGGTCGAACCGATGAGGATCTTATTCGCGCTCAAAGCTGAATGCCACGTCAATCGTCAAAAGCAACGCGGTGTCGCAGTGTCTCCTGCAGAAACGCCAGGACCTTCGAACAATGGGCATGGACAAACGCGTCCAGGTGGTACACACGGCTATAAAACCCCCATCCAGGAGATGACAACCGCTTTGCCAGCAGCAGGGCCATTGTCATCACTCTCTGTCCCAAAGGAAAAGACACTGAACCCTGCCGACTTCCTTGCAATCGAGTTACACGTCGAAGACGATGTTGGTGAAGTTTCGAAGGGGACTCCAACTGCACAAGGCGTCGCAGAGTTTCGGGCTCAATCGGCCGAGCAACCTACAAAGTGTGCCTACTCTGCGCCCTCGGCAATGAACACAAATGCAATCCAGTTTCGAAAAGAAGGAAAACCATGACCGGCGAGATCGGAAAGTTGGGGAAGCAAGACAACACAGCCAGTAAACAAGACTATATTTACAGCTTTCTCGCATACATTGCCGGTCGGGTCCGTACCCACAGTAAGGCACATCAGGCGTATTTAATTGAACGCATGGTTCAACCCTACTCGAATTTGAAATGAAGGCTAGTCGTGAGCGGGCTTTAACGAGAGATTAAATTGTCTACGATTCAACTACACAATCTCGACTTATACCTAAACTGTATACGAGTAAATCAATAAATTCTAATAGATATTGATCTAATACAATTTGCTGTCTTAATTTTCAACATTGTGTGAATATCAAAAGAAATGCAAACTTCTCTCGTCTAGATAATGAAATCACTAAATGTTATTGCATAAACAGGGTTGGAAGAAATTATTTTTGAGTAAAGTAGTAAACTCCGAGATAATTATATTAGGGATGTAGCCAATCAGCCCTCCCTGTGCTGTTACTGATAATTGGGCTGTCTTCATGTCATCACCCAATCAAAGGCTCTAAAGAAGGAAGGAGAGGGAAACAGGGGTCAATCATGCCCTCGCCCGAGCAGCAAGTTGGGGCTCGTGTTCGCCTCACTGAGGTAACCTGTATATAGCATGCCAGAAGACTACCAATTCATATGCTTAAGTGCCTCCGGCGACATCAGACGTTCAGAGATTTAAGCAAAAAATTCACCATGCTTCACAAAGTAGCGACGCTTGCTATTCATTGCCGCCAGTACTATGATCATGTCAGTAAAGACGGTAATTTCTTAAACGAGGAATCGTAGACATGCTGTTTAACAAGGCGCTGGAGTTTGGAACTTCGTTACGGTACGAGACGGACTTCATAAAGCAACGATGTTCATCTATGCTGGTCGAACCGATGAGGATCTTATTCGCGCTCAAAGCTGAATGCCACGTCAATCGTCAAAAGGCAACGACGGTGTCCGCAGTGTCTCCTGCAGAAACGCCAGACCTTCGAACAATGGGGCAAGGACAAACGCGTCCAGGTGGTACACACGGCTATAAAAATAAACCCCCATCCAGGAGATGACACCGCTTGCCAGCAGCAGGGCCATTGTCATCACTCTCTGTCCCAAAGGAAAAGACACTGAACCTGCCGACTTCCTTGCAATCGAGTTACACGTCGAAGACGATGTTGGTGAAGTTTCGAAGGGGACTCCACTGCACAGGCGGTCGCAGGAGTTTCGGCTCAATCGGCCGAGCAACCTACAAAGTGTGCCTACTCTGCGCCCTCGGCAATGAACACAAATTGGCAATCCAGTTTCGAAAAGAAGGAAAACCATGACCGGTCGAGATCGGAAAGTTGGGGAAGGCAAGACAACACAGCCAGTAAACAAGACTATATTTACAGCTTTCTCGCATACATTGCCGGTCGGGTCCGTACCCACAGTAAGGCACATCAGGCGTATTTAATTGAACGTATGGTTCAACCCTACTCGAATTTGAAATGAAGGCTAGTCGTGAGCGGGCTTTAACGAGAGATTAAATTGTCTACGATTCAACTACACCATCTCGACTTATACCTAACTGTATACGAGTAATCAATAAATTCTAATAGATATTGATCTAATACAATTTGCTGTCTTAATTTTCAACATTGTGTGAATATCAAAAAGAAATGCAAACTTCTCTCGTCTAGATAATGAAATCACTAAATGTTATTGCATAAACAGGGTTGGAAGAAATTATTTTTGAGTAAAGTAGTAAACTCCGAGATAATTATATTAGGGATGTAGCCAATTCAGCCCTCCCTGTGCTGTTACTGATAATTGGGCTGTCTTCATGTCATCACCCAATCAAAGGCTCTAAAGAAGGAAGGAGAGGGAAACAGGGGTCAATCATGCCCTCGCCCGAGCCGCAAGTTGGGGGCTCGTGTTCGCCTCACTGAGGTAACCTGTATATAAGCATGCCAGAAGACTACCAATTCATATGCTTAAGTGCCTCCGGCGACATCAGACGTTCAGAGATTTAAGGCAAAAAATTCACCATGCTTCACAAAGTAGCGACGCTTGCTATTCATTGCCGCCAGTACTATGATCATGTCAGTAAGACGGTAATTTCTTAAACGAGAGAAATTCGTAGACATGCTGTTTAAACAGGCGCTGGAGTTTGGAACTTCGTACGGTACGAGACGGACTTCATAAAGCAACGATTTCTCTATGCTGGTCGACCGATGAGGATCTTATTCGCGCTCAAAAAGCTGAATGCCACGTCAATCGTCAAAAGCAACGCGGTGTCCGCAGGTGTCTCCTGCCGAAACGCCAGGACCTTCGAACAATGGGCATGGACAAACGCGTCCAGGTGGTACACACGGCTATAAAACCCCCATCCAGGAGATGACAACCGCTTTGCCAGCAGCAGGGCCATTGTCATCACTCTCTGTCCCAAAGGAAAAGACACTGACCCTGCCGACGTCCCTTGCAATCGAGTTACACGTCGAAGACTGATTGTGGTGAAGTGTTCGAAGGGGACTCCAACTGCACAGGCGGTTCGCAGGAGTTTCGGCTCAATCAGGCCTGAGGCAACTTACAAAGTGGTGCCTACTCTGTGCGCCCTCGGGCAATGAAACACAAAATTTCGCAATCCAGTTTCGAAAAGAAGGAAAACCATGGACCGGCGAGATCGGAAAGTTGGGGAAGCAAGACAAACACAGCCCAGTAAAGCAAGACTATATTAACAGCTTTCTCGCATACATTGCCGTCGGGTCCGTACCCACAGTAAGGCACATCAGGCGTATTTAATTGAACGTATGGTTCAACCCCTACTCGAATTTGAAATGAAGGCTATTCGTGAGCGGGCTTTAACGAGAGATTAAATTGTCTACGATTCAACTACACAATCTCGACTTATACCTAAACTGTATACGAGTAAATCAATAAATTCTAATAGATATTGATCTAATACAATTTGCTGTCTTAATTTTCAACATTGTGTGAATATCAAAAAGAAATGCAAACTTCTCTCGTCTAGATAATGAAATCACTAAATGTTATTGCATAAACAGGGTTGGAAGAAATTATTTTTGAGTAAAGTAGTAAACTCCGAGATAATTATATTAGGGATGTAGCCAATCAGCCCTCCCTGTGCTGTTACTGATAATTGGGCTGTCTTCATGTCATCACCCAATCAAAGGCTCTAAAGAAGGAAGGAGAGGGAAACAGGGGTCAATCATGCCCTCGCCCGAGCAGCAAGTTGGGGCTCGTGTTCGCCTCACTGAGGTAACCTGTATATAAGCATGCCAGAAGACTACCAATTCATATGCTTAAGTGCCTCCGGCGACATCAGACGTTCAGAGATTTAAGCAAAAAATTCACCATGCTTCACAAAGTAGCGACGCTTGCTATTCATTGCCGCCAGTACTATGATCATGTCAGTAAAGACGGTAATTTCTTAAACGAGGAAATTGTAGACATGCTGTTTAACAAGGCGCTGGAGTTTGGAACTTCGTTACGGTACGAGACGGACTTCATAAAGCAACGATGTTCATCTATGCTGGTCGAACCGATGAGGATCTTATTCGCGCTCAAAGCTGAATGCCACGTCAATCGTCAAAAGCAACGCGGTGTCGCAGTGTCTCCTGCAGAAACGCCAGGACCTTCGAACAATGGGCATGGACAAACGCGTCCAGGTGGTACACACGGCTATAAAACCCCCATCCAGGAGATGACAACCGCTTTGCCAGCAGCAGGGCCATTGTCATCACTCTCTGTCCCAAAGGAAAAGACACTGAACCCTGCCGACTTCCTTGCAATCGAGTTACACGTCGAAGACGATGTTGGTGAAGTTTCGAAGGGGACTCCAACTGCACAAGGCGTCGCAGGAGTTTCGGCTCAATCGGCCGAGCAACCTACAAAGTGTGCCTACTCTGCGCCCTCGGCAATGAACACAAATTGCAATCCAGTTTCGAAAAGAAGGAAAACCATGACCGGCGAGATCGGAAAGTTGGGGAAGCAAGACAACACAGCCAGTAAACAAGACTATATTTACAGCTTTCTCGCATACATTGCCGGTCGGGTCCGTACCCACAGTAAGGCACATCAGGCGTATTTAATTGAACGTATGGTTCAACCCCTACTCGAATTTGAAATGAAGGCTAGTCGTGAGCGGGCTTTAACGAGAGATTAAATTGTCTACGATTCAACTACACAATCTCGACTTATACCTAAACTGTATACGAGTAAATCAATAAATTCTAATAGATATTGATCTAATACAATTTGCTGTCTTAATTTTCAACATTGTGTGAATATCAAAAAGAAATGCAAACTTCTCTCGTCTAGATAATGAAATCACTAAATGTTATTGCATAAACAGGGTTGGAAGAAATTATTTTTGAGTAAAGTAGTAAACTCCGAGATAATTATATTAGGGATGTAGCCAATCAGCCCTCCCTGTGCTGTTACTGATAATTGGGCTGTCTTCATGTCATCACCCAATCAAAGGCTCTAAAGAAGGAAGGAGAGGGAAACAGGGGTCAATCATGCCCTCGCCCGAGCAGCAAGTTGGGGCTCGTGTTCGCCTCACTGAGGTAACCTGTATATAAGCATGCCAGAAGACTACCAATTCATATGCTTAAGTGCCTCCGGCGACATCAGACGTTCAGAGATTTAAGCAAAAAATTCACCATGCTTCACAAAGTAGCGACGCTTGCTATTCATTGCCGCCAGTACTATGATCATGTCAGTAAAGACGGTAATTTCTTAAACGAGGAAATTGTAGACATGCTGTTTAACAAGGCGCTGGAGTTTGGAACTTCGTTACGGTACGAGACGGACTTCATAAAGCAACGATGTTCATCTATGCTGGTCGAACCGATGAGGATCTTATTCGCGCTCAAAGCTGAATGCCACGTCAATCGTCAAAAGCAACGCGGTGTCGCAGTGTCTCCTGCAGAAACGCCAGGACCTTCGAACAATGGGCATGGACAAACGCGTCCAGGTGGTACACACGGCTATAAAACCCCCATCCAGGAGATGACAACCGCTTTGCCAGCAGCAGGGCCATTGTCATCACTCTCTGTCCCAAAGGAAAAGACACTGAACCCTGCCGACTTCCTTGCAATCGAGTTACACGTCGAAGACGATGTTGGTGAAGTTTCGAAGGGGACTCCAACTGCACAAGGCGTCGCAGGAGTTTCGGCTCAATCGGCCGAGCAACCTACAAAGTGTGCCTACTCTGCGCCCTCGGCAATGAACACAAATTGCAATCCAGTTTCGAAAAGAAGGAAAACCATGACCGGCGAGATCGGAAAGTTGGGGAAGCAAGACAACACAGCCAGTAAACAAGACTATATTTACAGCTTTCTCGCATACATTGCCGGTCGGGTCCGTACCCACAGTAAGGCACATCAGGCGTATTTAATTGAACGTATGGTTCAACCCCTACTCGAATTTGAAATGAAGGCTAGTCGTGAGCGGGCTTTAACGAGAGATTAAATTGTCTACGATTCAACTACACAATCTCGACTTATACCTAAACTGTATACGAGTAAATCAATAAATTCTAATAGATATTGATCTAATACAATTTGCTGTCTTAATTTTCAACATTGTGTGAATATCAAAAAGAAATGCAAACTTCTCTCGTCTAGATAATGAAATCACTAAATGTTATTGCATAAACAGGGTTGGAAGAAATTATTTTTGAGTAAAGTAGTAAACTCCGAGATAATTATATTAGGGATGTAGCCAATCAGCCCTCCCTGTGCTGTTACTGATAATTGGGCTGTCTTCATGTCATCACCCAATCAAAGGCTCTAAAGAAGGAAGGAGAGGGAAACAGGGGTCAATCATGCCCTCGCCCGAGCAGCAAGTTGGGGCTCGTGTTCGCCTCACTGAGGTAACCTGTATATAAGCATGCCAGAAGACTACCAATTCATATGCTTAAGTGCCTCCGGCGACATCAGACGTTCAGAGATTTAAGCAAAAAATTCACCATGCTTCACAAAGTAGCGACGCTTGCTATTCATTGCCGCCAGTACTATGATCATGTCAGTAAAGACGGTAATTTCTTAAACGAGGAAATTGTAGACATGCTGTTTAACAAGGCGCTGGAGTTTGGAACTTCGTTACGGTACGAGACGGACTTCATAAAGCAACGATGTTCATCTATGCTGGTCGAACCGATGAGGATCTTATTCGCGCTCAAAGCTGAATGCCACGTCAATCGTCAAAAGCAACGCGGTGTCGCAGTGTCTCCTGCAGAAACGCCAGGACCTTCGAACAATGGGCATGGACAAACGCGTCCAGGTGGTACACACGGCTATAAAACCCCCATCCAGGAGATGACAACCGCTTTGCCAGCAGCAGGGCCATTGTCATCACTCTCTGTCCCAAAGGAAAAGACACTGAACCCTGCCGACTTCCTTGCAATCGAGTTACACGTCGAAGACGATGTTGGTGAAGTTTCGAAGGGGACTCCAACTGCACAAGGCGTCGCAGGAGTTTCGGCTCAATCGGCCGAGCAACCTACAAAGTGTGCCTACTCTGCGCCCTCGGCAATGAACACAAATTGCAATCCAGTTTCGAAAAGAAGGAAAACCATGACCGGCGAGATCGGAAAGTTGGGGAAGCAAGACAACACAGCCAGTAAACAAGACTATATTTACAGCTTTCTCGCATACATTGCCGGTCGGGTCCGTACCCACAGTAAGGCACATCAGGCGTATTTAATTGAACGCATGGTTCAACCCCTACTCGAATTTGAAATGAAGGCTATTCGTGAGCGGGCTTTAACGAGAGATTAAATTGTCTACGATTCAACTACACAATCTCGACTTATACCTAAACTGTATACGAGTAAATCAATAAATTCTAATAGATATTGATCTAATACAATTTGCTGTCTTAATTTTCAACATTGTGTGAATATCAAAAAGAAATGCAAACTTCTCTCGTCTAGATAATGAAATAACTAAATGTTATTGCATAAACAGGGTTGGAAGAAATTATTTTTGAGTAAAGTAGTAAACTCCGAGATAATTATATTAGGGATGTAGCCAATCAGCCCTCCCTGTGCTGTTACTGATAATTGGGCTGTCTTCATGTCAACGCCCAATCAAAGGCTCTAAAGAAGGAAGGAGAGGGAAACAGGGGTCAATCATGCCCTCGCCCGAGCAGCAAGTTGGGGCTCGTGTTCGCCTCACTGAGGTAACCTGTATATAAGCATGCCAGAAGACTACCAATTCATATGCTTAAGTGCCTCCGGCGACATCAGACGTTCAGAGATTTAAGCAAAAAATTCACCATGCTTCACAAAGTAGCGACGCTTGCTATTCATTGCCGCCAGTACTATGATCATGTCAGTAAAGACGGTAATTTCTTAAACGAGGAAATTGTAGACATGCTGTTTAACAAGGCGCTGGAGTTTGGAACTTCGTTACGGTACGAGACGGACTTCATAAAGCAACGATGTTCATCTATGCTGGTCGAACCGATGAGGATCTTATTCGCGCTCAAAGCTGAATGCCACGTCAATCGTCAAAAGCAACGCGGTGTCGCAGTGTCTCCTGCAGAAACGCCAGGACCTTCGAACAATGGGCATGGACAAACGCGTCCAGGTGGTACACACGGCTATAAAACCCCCATCCAGGAGATGACAACCGCTTTGCCAGCAGCAGGGCCATTGTCATCACTCTCTGTCCCAAAGGAAAAGACACTGAACCCTGCCGACTTCCTTGCAATCGAGTTACACGTCGAAGACGATGTTGGTGAAGTTTCGAAGGGGACTCCAACTGCACAAGGCGTCGCAGGAGTTTCGGCTCAATCGGCCGAGCAACCTACAAAGTGTGCCTACTCTGCGCCCTCGGCAATGAACACAAATTGCAATCCAGTTTCGAAAAGAAGGAAAACCATGACCGGCGAGATCGGAAAGTTGGGGAAGCAAGACAACACAGCCAGTAAACAAGACTATATTTACAGCTTTCTCGCATACATTGCCGGTCGGGTCCGTACCCACAGTAAGGCACATCAGGCGTATTTAATTGAACGTATGGTTCAACCCCTACTCGAATTTGAAATGAAGGCTAGTCGTGAGCGGGCTTTAACGAGAGATTAAATTGTCTACGATTCAACTACACAATCTCGACTTATACCTAAACTGTATACGAGTAAATCAATAAATTCTAATAGATATTGATCTAATACAATTTGCTGTCTTAATTTTCAACATTGTGTGAATATCAAAAAGAAATGCAAACTTCTCTCGTCTAGATAATGAAATCACTAAATGTTATTGCATAAACAGGGTTGGAAGAAATTATTTTTGAGTAAAGTAGTAAACTCCGAGATAATTATATTAGGGATGTAGCCAATCAGCCCTCCCTGTGCTGTTACTGATAATTGGGCTGTCTTCATGTCATCACCCAATCAAAGGCTCTAAAGAAGGAAGGAGAGGGAAACAGGGGTCAATCATGCCCTCGCCCGAGCAGCAAGTTGGGGCTCGTGTTCGCCTCACTGAGGTAACCTGTATATAAGCATGCCAGAAGACTACCAATTCATATGCTTAAGTGCCTCCGGCGACATCAGACGTTCAGAGATTTAAGCAAAAAATTCACCATGCTTCACAAAGTAGCGACGCTTGCTATTCATTGCCGCCAGTACTATGATCATGTCAGTAAAGACGGTAATTTCTTAAACGAGGAAATCGTAGACATGCTGTTTAACAAGGCGCTGGAGTTTGGAACTTCGTTACGGTACGAGACGGACTTCATAAAGCAACGATGTTCATCTATGCTGGTCGAACCGATGAGGATCTTATTCGCGCTCAAAGCTGAATGCCACGTCAATCGTCAAAAGCAACGCGGTGTCGCAGTGTCTCCTGCAGAAACGCCAGGACCTTCGAACAATGGGCATGGACAAACGCGTCCAGGTGGTACACACGGCTATAAAACCCCCATCCAGGAGATGACAACCGCTTTGCCAGCAGCAGGGCCATTGTCATCACTCTCTGTCCCAAAGGAAAAGACACTGAACCCTGCCGACTTCCTTGCAATCGAGTTACACGTCGAAGACGATGTTGGTGAAGTTTCGAAGGGGACTCCAACTGCACAAGGCGTCGCAGGAGTTTCGGCTCAATCGGCCGAGCAACCTACAAAGTGTGCCTACTCTGCGCCCTCGGCAATGAACACAAATTGCAATCCAGTTTCGAAAAGAAGGAAAACCATGACCGGCGAGATCGGAAAGTTGGGGAAGCAAGACAACACAGCCAGTAAACAAGACTATATTTACAGCTTTCTCGCATACATTGCCGGTCGGGTCCGTACCCACAGTAAGGCACATCAGGCGTATTTAATTGAACGTATGGTTCAACCCCTACTCGAATTTGAAATGAAGGCTAGTCGTGAGCGGGCTTTAACGAGAGATTAAATTGTCTACGATTCAACTACACAATCTCGACTTATACCTAAACTGTATACGAGTAAATCAATAAATTCTAATAGATATTGATCTAATACAATTTGCTGTCTTAATTTTCAACATTGTGTGAATATCAAAAAGAAATGCAAACTTCTCTCGTCTAGATAATGAAATCACTAAATGTTATTGCATAAACAGGGTTGGAAGAAATTATTTTTGAGTAAAGTAGTAAACTCCGAGATAATTATATTAGGGATGTAGCCAATCAGCCCTCCCTGTGCTGTTACTGATAATTGGGCTGTCTTCATGTCATCACCCAATCAAAGGCTCTAAAGAAGGAAGGAGAGGGAAACAGGGGTCAATCATGCCCTCGCCCGAGCAGCAAGTTGGGGCTCGTGTTCGCCTCACTGAGGTAACCTGTATATAAGCATGCCAGAAGACTACCAATTCATATGCTTAAGTGCCTCCGGCGACATCAGACGTTCAGAGATTTAAGCAAAAAATTCACCATGCTTCACAAAGTAGCGACGCTTGCTATTCATTGCCGCCAGTACTATGATCATGTCAGTAAAGACGGTAATTTCTTAAACGAGGAAATCGTAGACATGCTGTTTAACAAGGCGCTGGAGTTTGGAACTTCGTTACGGTACGAGACGGACTTCATAAAGCAACGATGTTCATCTATGCTGGTCGAACCGATGAGGATCTTATTCGCGCTCAAAGCTGAATGCCACGTCAATCGTCAAAAGCAACGCGGTGTCGCAGTGTCTCCTGCAGAAACGCCAGGACCTTCGAACAATGGGCATGGACAAACGCGTCCAGGTGGTACACACGGCTATAAAACCCCCATCCAGGAGATGACAACCGCTTTGCCAGCAGCAGGGCCATTGTCATCACTCTCTGTCCCAAAGGAAAAGACACTGAACCCTGCCGACTTCCTTGCAATCGAGTTACACGTCGAAGACGATGTTGGTGAAGTTTCGAAGGGGACTCCAACTGCACAAGGCGTCGCAGGAGTTTCGGCTCAATCGGCCGAGCAACCTACAAAGTGTGCCTACTCTGCGCCCTCGGCAATGAACACAAATTGCAATCCAGTTTCGAAAAGAAGGAAAACCATGACCGGCGAGATCGGAAAGTTGGGGAAGCAAGACAACACAGCCAGTAAACAAGACTATATTTACAGCTTTCTCGCATACATTGCCGGTCGGGTCCGTACCCACAGTAAGGCACATCAGGCGTATTTAATTGAACGTATGGTTCAACCCCTACTCGAATTTGAAATGAAGGCTAGTCGTGAGCGGGCTTTAACGAGAGATTAAATTGTCTACGATTCAACTACACAATCTCGACTTATACCTAAACTGTATACGAGTAAATCAATAAATTCTAATAGATATTGATCTAATACAATTTGCTGTCTTAATTTTCAACATTGTGTGAATATCAAAAAGAAATGCAAACTTCTCTCGTCTAGATAATGAAATCACTAAATGTTATTGCATAAACAGGGTTGGAAGAAATTATTTTTGAGTAAAGTAGTAAACTCCGAGATAATTATATTAGGGATGTAGCCAATCAGCCCTCCCTGTGCTGTTACTGATAATTGGGCTGTCTTCATGTCATCACCCAATCAAAGGCTCTAAAGAAGGAAGGAGAGGGAAACAGGGGTCAATCATGCCCTCGCCCGAGCAGCAAGTTGGGGCTCGTGTTCGCCTCACTGAGGTAACCTGTATATAAGCATGCCAGAAGACTACCAATTCATATGCTTAAGTGCCTCCGGCGACATCAGACGTTCAGAGATTTAAGCAAAAAATTCACCATGCTTCACAAAGTAGCGACGCTTGCTATTCATTGCCGCCAGTACTATGATCATGTCAGTAAAGACGGTAATTTCTTAAACGAGGAAATCGTAGACATGCTGTTTAACAAGGCGCTGGAGTTTGGAACTTCGTTACGGTACGAGACGGACTTCATAAAGCAACGATGTTCATCTATGCTGGTCGAACCGATGAGGATCTTATTCGCGCTCAAAGCTGAATGCCACGTCAATCGTCAAAAGCAACGCGGTGTCGCAGTGTCTCCTGCAGAAACGCCAGGACCTTCGAACAATGGGCATGGACAAACGCGTCCAGGTGGTACACACGGCTATAAAACCCCCATCCAGGAGATGACAACCGCTTTGCCAGCAGCAGGGCCATTGTCATCACTCTCTGTCCCAAAGGAAAAGACACTGAACCCTGCCGACTTCCTTGCAATCGAGTTACACGTCGAAGACGATGTTGGTGAAGTTTCGAAGGGGACTCCAACTGCACAAGGCGTCGCAGGAGTTTCGGCTCAATCGGCCGAGCAACCTACAAAGTGTGCCTACTCTGCGCCCTCGGCAATGAACACAAATTGCAATCCAGTTTCGAAAAGAAGGAAAACCATGACCGGCGAGATCGGAAAGTTGGGGAAGCAAGACAACACAGCCAGTAAACAAGACTATATTTACAGCTTTCTCGCATACATTGCCGGTCGGGTCCGTACCCACAGTAAGGCACATCAGGCGTATTTAATTGAACGTATGGTTCAACCCCTACTCGAATTTGAAATGAAGGCTAGTCGTGAGCGGGCTTTAACGAGAGATTAAATTGTCTACGATTCAACTACACAATCTCGACTTATACCTAAACTGTATACGAGTAAATCAATAAATTCTAATAGATATTGATCTAATACAATTTGCTGTCTTAATTTTCAACATTGTGTGAATATCAAAAAGAAATGCAAACTTCTCTCGTCTAGATAATGAAATCACTAAATGTTATTGCATAAACAGGGTTGGAAGAAATTATTTTTGAGTAAAGTAGTAAACTCCGAGATAATTATATTAGGGATGTAGCCAATCAGCCCTCCCTGTGCTGTTACTGATAATTGGGCTGTCTTCATGTCATCACCCAATCAAAGGCTCTAAAGAAGGAAGGAGAGGGAAACAGGGGTCAATCATGCCCTCGCCCGAGCAGCAAGTTGGGGCTCGTGTTCGCCTCACTGAGGTAACCTGTATATAAGCATGCCAGAAGACTACCAATTCATATGCTTAAGTGCCTCCGGCGACATCAGACGTTCAGAGATTTAAGCAAAAAATTCACCATGCTTCACAAAGTAGCGACGCTTGCTATTCATTGCCGCCAGTACTATGATCATGTCAGTAAAGACGGTAATTTCTTAAACGAGGAAATCGTAGACATGCTGTTTAACAAGGCGCTGGAGTTTGGAACTTCGTTACGGTACGAGACGGACTTCATAAAGCAACGATGTTCATCTATGCTGGTCGAACCGATGAGGATCTTATTCGCGCTCAAAGCTGAATGCCACGTCAATCGTCAAAAGCAACGCGGTGTCGCAGTGTCTCCTGCAGAAACGCCAGGACCTTCGAACAATGGGCATGGACAAACGCGTCCAGGTGGTACACACGGCTATAAAACCCCCATCCAGGAGATGACAACCGCTTTGCCAGCAGCAGGGCCATTGTCATCACTCTCTGTCCCAAAGGAAAAGACACTGAACCCTGCCGACTTCCTTGCAATCGAGTTACACGTCGAAGACGATGTTGGTGAAGTTTCGAAGGGGACTCCAACTGCACAAGGCGTCGCAGGAGTTTCGGCTCAATCGGCCGAGCAACCTACAAAGTGTGCCTACTCTGCGCCCTCGGCAATGAACACAAATTGCAATCCAGTTTCGAAAAGAAGGAAAACCATGACCGGCGAGATCGGAAAGTTGGGGAAGCAAGACAACACAGCCAGTAAACAAGACTATATTTACAGCTTTCTCGCATACATTGCCGGTCGGGTCCGTACCCACAGTAAGGCACATCAGGCGTATTTAATTGAACGTATGGTTCAACCCCTACTCGAATTTGAAATGAAGGCTAGTCGTGAGCGGGCTTTAACGAGAGATTAAATTGTCTACGATTCAACTACACAATCTCGACTTATACCTAAACTGTATACGAGTAAATCAATAAATTCTAATAGATATTGATCTAATACAATTTGCTGTCTTAATTTTCAACATTGTGTGAATATCAAAAAGAAATGCAAACTTCTCTCGTCTAGATAATGAAATCACTAAATGTTATTGCATAAACAGGGTTGGAAGAAATTATTTTTGAGTAAAGTAGTAAACTCCGAGATAATTATATTAGGGATGTAGCCAATCAGCCCTCCCTGTGCTGTTACTGATAATTGGGCTGTCTTCATGTCATCACCCAATCAAAGGCTCTAAAGAAGGAAGGAGAGGGAAACAGGGGTCAATCATGCCCTCGCCCGAGCAGCAAGTTGGGGCTCGTGTTCGCCTCACTGAGGTAACCTGTATATAAGCATGCCAGAAGACTACCAATTCATATGCTTAAGTGCCTCCGGCGACATCAGACGTTCAGAGATTTAAGCAAAAAATTCACCATGCTTCACAAAGTAGCGACGCTTGCTATTCATTGCCGCCAGTACTATGATCATGTCAGTAAAGACGGTAATTTCTTAAACGAGGAAATCGTAGACATGCTGTTTAACAAGGCGCTGGAGTTTGGAACTTCGTTACGGTACGAGACGGACTTCATAAAGCAACGATGTTCATCTATGCTGGTCGAACCGATGAGGATCTTATTCGCGCTCAAAGCTGAATGCCACGTCAATCGTCAAAAGCAACGCGGTGTCGCAGTGTCTCCTGCAGAAACGCCAGGACCTTCGAACAATGGGCATGGACAAACGCGTCCAGGTGGTACACACGGCTATAAAACCCCCATCCAGGAGATGACAACCGCTTTGCCAGCAGCAGGGCCATTGTCATCACTCTCTGTCCCAAAGGAAAAGACACTGAACCCTGCCGACTTCCTTGCAATCGAGTTACACGTCGAAGACGATGTTGGTGAAGTTTCGAAGGGGACTCCAACTGCACAAGGCGTCGCAGGAGTTTCGGCTCAATCGGCCGAGCAACCTACAAAGTGTGCCTACTCTGCGCCCTCGGCAATGAACACAAATTGCAATCCAGTTTCGAAAAGAAGGAAAACCATGACCGGCGAGATCGGAAAGTTGGGGAAGCAAGACAACACAGCCAGTAAACAAGACTATATTTACAGCTTTCTCGCATACATTGCCGGTCGGGTCCGTACCCACAGTAAGGCACATCAGGCGTATTTAATTGAACGTATGGTTCAACCCCTACTCGAATTTGAAATGAAGGCTAGTCGTGAGCGGGCTTTAACGAGAGATTAAATTGTCTACGATTCAACTACACAATCTCGACTTATACCTAAACTGTATACGAGTAAATCAATAAATTCTAATAGATATTGATCTAATACAATTTGCTGTCTTAATTTTCAACATTGTGTGAATATCAAAAAGAAATGCAAACTTCTCTCGTCTAGATAATGAAATCACTAAATGTTATTGCATAAACAGGGTTGGAAGAAATTATTTTTGAGTAAAGTAGTAAACTCCGAGATAATTATATTAGGGATGTAGCCAATCAGCCCTCCCTGTGCTGTTACTGATAATTGGGCTGTCTTCATGTCATCACCCAATCAAAGGCTCTAAAGAAGGAAGGAGAGGGAAACAGGGGTCAATCATGCCCTCGCCCGAGCAGCAAGTTGGGGCTCGTGTTCGCCTCACTGAGGTAACCTGTATATAAGCATGCCAGAAGACTACCAATTCATATGCTTAAGTGCCTCCGGCGACATCAGACGTTCAGAGATTTAAGCAAAAAATTCACCATGCTTCACAAAGTAGCGACGCTTGCTATTCATTGCCGCCAGTACTATGATCATGTCAGTAAAGACGGTAATTTCTTAAACGAGGAAATTGTAGACATGCTGTTTAACAAGGCGCTGGAGTTTGGAACTTCGTTACGGTACGAGACGGACTTCATAAAGCAACGATGTTCATCTATGCTGGTCGAACCGATGAGGATCTTATTCGCGCTCAAAGCTGAATGCCACGTCAATCGTCAAAAGCAACGCGGTGTCGCAGTGTCTCCTGCAGAAACGCCAGGACCTTCGAACAATGGGCATGGACAAACGCGTCCAGGTGGTACACACGGCTATAAAACCCCCATCCAGGAGATGACAACCGCTTTGCCAGCAGCAGGGCCATTGTCATCACTCTCTGTCCCAAAGGAAAAGACACTGAACCCTGCCGACTTCCTTGCAATCGAGTTACACGTCGAAGACGATGTTGGTGAAGTTTCGAAGGGGACTCCAACTGCACAAGGCGTCGCAGGAGTTTCGGCTCAATCGGCCGAGCAACCTACAAAGTGTGCCTACTCTGCGCCCTCGGCAATGAACACAAATTGCAATCCAGTTTCGAAAAGAAGGAAAACCATGACCGGCGAGATCGGAAAGTTGGGGAAGCAAGACAACACAGCCAGTAAACAAGACTATATTTACAGCTTTCTCGCATACATTGCCGGTCGGGTCCGTACCCACAGTAAGGCACATCAGGCGTATTTAATTGAACGTATGGTTCAACCCCTACTCGAATTTGAAATGAAGGCTAGTCGTGAGCGGGCTTTAACGAGAGATTAAATTGTCTACGATTCAACTACACAATCTCGACTTATACCTAAACTGTATACGAGTAAATCAATAAATTCTAATAGATATTGATCTAATACAATTTGCTGTCTTAATTTTCAACATTGTGTGAATATCAAAAAGAAATGCAAACTTCTCTCGTCTAGATAATGAAATCACTAAATGTTATTGCATAAACAGGGTTGGAAGAAATTATTTTTGAGTAAAGTAGTAAACTCCGAGATAATTATATTAGGGATGTAGCCAATTAGCCCTCCCTGTGCTGTTACTGATAATTGGGCTGTCTTCATGTCATCACCCAATCAAAGGCTCTAAAGAAGGAAGGAGAGGGAAACAGGGGTCAATCATGCCCTCGCCCGAGCAGCAAGTTGGGGCTCGTGTTCGCCTCACTGAGGTAACCTGTATATAAGCATGCCAGAAGACTACCAATTCATATGCTTAAGTGCCTCCGGCGACATCAGACGTTCAGAGATTTAAGCAAAAAATTCACCATGCTTCACAAAGTAGCGACGCTTGCTATTCATTGCCGCCAGTACTATGATCATGTCAGTAAAGACGGTAATTTCTTAAACGAGGAAATTGTAGACATGCTGTTTAACAAGGCGCTGGAGTTTGGAACTTCGTTACGGTACGAGACGGACTTCATAAAGCAACGATGTTCATCTATGCTGGTCGAACCGATGAGGATCTTATTCGCGCTCAAAGCTGAATGCCACGTCAATCGTCAAAAGCAACGCGGTGTCGCAGTGTCTCCTGCAGAAACGCCAGGACCTTCGAACAATGGGCATGGACAAACGCGTCCAGGTGGTACACACGGCTATAAAACCCCCATCCAGGAGATGACAACCGCTTTGCCAGCAGCAGGGCCATTGTCATCACTCTCTGTCCCAAAGGAAAAGACACTGAACCCTGCCGACTTCCTTGCAATCGAGTTACACGTCGAAGACGATGTTGGTGAAGTTTCGAAGGGGACTCCAACTGCACAAGGCGTCGCAGGAGTTTCGGCTCAATCGGCCGAGCAACCTACAAAGTGTGCCTACTCTGCGCCCTCGGCAATGAACACAAATTGCAATCCAGTTTCGAAAAGAAGGAAAACCATGACCGGCGAGATCGGAAAGTTGGGGAAGCAAGACAACACAGCCAGTAAACAAGACTATATTTACAGCTTTCTCGCATACATTGCCGGTCGGGTCCGTACCCACAGTAAGGCACATCAGGCGTATTTAATTGAACGTATGGTTCAACCCCTACTCGAATTTGAAATGAAGGCTAGTCGTGAGCGGGCTTTAACGAGAGATTAAATTGTCTACGATTCAACTACACAATCTCGACTTATACCTAAACTGTATACGAGTAAATCAATAAATTCTAATAGATATTGATCTAATACAATTTGCTGTCTTAATTTTCAACATTGTGTGAATATCAAAAAGAAATGCAAACTTCTCTCGTCTAGATAATGAAATCACTAAATGTTATTGCATAAACAGGGTTGGAAGAAATTATTTTTGAGTAAAGTAGTAAACTCCGAGATAATTATATTAGGGATGTAGCCAATCAGCCCTCCCTGTGCTGTTACTGATAATTGGGCTGTCTTCATGTCATCACCCAATCAAAGGCTCTAAAGAAGGAAGGAGAGGGAAACAGGGGTCAATCATGCCCTCGCCCGAGCAGCAAGTTGGGGCTCGTGTTCGCCTCACTGAGGTAACCTGTATATAAGCATGCCAGAAGACTACCAATTCATATGCTTAAGTGCCTCCGGCGACATCAGACGTTCAGAGATTTAAGCAAAAAATTCACCATGCTTCACAAAGTAGCGACGCTTGCTATTCATTGCCGCCAGTACTATGATCATGTCAGTAAAGACGGTAATTTCTTAAACGAGGAAATCGTAGACATGCTGTTTAACAAGGCGCTGGAGTTTGGAACTTCGTTACGGTACGAGACGGACTTCATAAAGCAACGATGTTCATCTATGCTGGTCGAACCGATGAGGATCTTATTCGCGCTCAAAGCTGAATGCCACGTCAATCGTCAAAAGCAACGCGGTGTCGCAGTGTCTCCTGCAGAAACGCCAGGACCTTCGAACAATGGGCATGGACAAACGCGTCCAGGTGGTACACACGGCTATAAAACCCCCATCCAGGAGATGACAACCGCTTTGCCAGCAGCAGGGCCATTGTCATCACTCTCTGTCCCAAAGGAAAAGACACTGAACCCTGCCGACTTCCTTGCAATCGAGTTACACGTCGAAGACGATGTTGGTGAAGTTTCGAAGGGGACTCCAACTGCACAAGGCGTCGCAGGAGTTTCGGCTCAATCGGCCGAGCAACCTACAAAGTGTGCCTACTCTGCGCCCTCGGCAATGAACACAAATTGCAATCCAGTTTCGAAAAGAAGGAAAACCATGACCGGCGAGATCGGAAAGTTGGGGAAGCAAGACAACACAGCCAGTAAACAAGACTATATTTACAGCTTTCTCGCATACATTGCCGGTCGGGTCCGTACCCACAGTAAGGCACATCAGGCGTATTTAATTGAACGTATGGTTCAACCCCTACTCGAATTTGAAATGAAGGCTAGTCGTGAGCGGGCTTTAACGAGAGATTAAATTGTCTACGATTCAACTACACAATCTCGACTTATACCTAAACTGTATACGAGTAAATCAATAAATTCTAATAGATATTGATCTAATACAATTTGCTGTCTTAATTTTCAACATTGTGTGAATATCAAAAAGAAATGCAAACTTCTCTCGTCTAGATAATGAAATCACTAAATGTTATTGCATAAACAGGGTTGGAAGAAATTATTTTTGAGTAAAGTAGTAAACTCCGAGATAATTATATTAGGGATGTAGCCAATTAGCCCTCCCTGTGCTGTTACTGATAATTGGGCTGTCTTCATGTCATCACCCAATCAAAGGCTCTAAAGAAGGAAGGAGAGGGAAACAGGGGTCAATCATGCCCTCGCCCGAGCAGCAAGTTGGGGCTCGTGTTCGCCTCACTGAGGTAACCTGTATATAAGCATGCCAGAAGACTACCAATTCATATGCTTAAGTGCCTCCGGCGACATCAGACGTTCAGAGATTTAAGCAAAAAATTCACCATGCTTCACAAAGTAGCGACGCTTGCTATTCATTGCCGCCAGTACTATGATCATGTCAGTAAAGACGGTAATTTCTTAAACGAGGAAATTGTAGACATGCTGTTTAACAAGGCGCTGGAGTTTGGAACTTCGTTACGGTACGAGACGGACTTCATAAAGCAACGATGTTCATCTATGCTGGTCGAACCGATGAGGATCTTATTCGCGCTCAAAGCTGAATGCCACGTCAATCGTCAAAAGCAACGCGGTGTCGCAGTGTCTCCTGCAGAAACGCCAGGACCTTCGAACAATGGGCATGGACAAACGCGTCCAGGTGGTACACACGGCTATAAAACCCCCATCCAGGAGATGACAACCGCTTTGCCAGCAGCAGGGCCATTGTCATCACTCTCTGTCCCAAAGGAAAAGACACTGAACCCTGCCGACTTCCTTGCAATCGAGTTACACGTCGAAGACGATGTTGGTGAAGTTTCGAAGGGGACTCCAACTGCACAAGGCGTCGCAGGAGTTTCGGCTCAATCGGCCGAGCAACCTACAAAGTGTGCCTACTCTGCGCCCTCGGCAATGAACACAAATTGCAATCCAGTTTCGAAAAGAAGGAAAACCATGACCGGCGAGATCGGAAAGTTGGGGAAGCAAGACAACACAGCCAGTAAACAAGACTATATTTACAGCTTTCTCGCATACATTGCCGGTCGGGTCCGTACCCACAGTAAGGCACATCAGGCGTATTTAATTGAACGTATGGTTCAACCCCTACTCGAATTTGAAATGAAGGCTAGTCGTGAGCGGGCTTTAACGAGAGATTAAATTGTCTACGATTCAACTACACAATCTCGACTTATACCTAAACTGTATACGAGTAAATCAATAAATTCTAATAGATATTGATCTAATACAATTTGCTGTCTTAATTTTCAACATTGTGTGAATATCAAAAAGAAATGCAAACTTCTCTCGTCTAGATAATGAAATCACTAAATGTTATTGCATAAACAGGGTTGGAAGAAATTATTTTTGAGTAAAGTAGTAAACTCCGAGATAATTATATTAGGGATGTAGCCAATTAGCCCTCCCTGTGCTGTTACTGATAATTGGGCTGTCTTCATGTCATCACCCAATCAAAGGCTCTAAAGAAGGAAGGAGAGGGAAACAGGGGTCAATCATGCCCTCGCCCGAGCAGCAAGTTGGGGCTCGTGTTCGCCTCACTGAGGTAACCTGTATATAAGCATGCCAGAAGACTACCAATTCATATGCTTAAGTGCCTCCGGCGACATCAGACGTTCAGAGATTTAAGCAAAAAATTCACCATGCTTCACAAAGTAGCGACGCTTGCTATTCATTGCCGCCAGTACTATGATCATGTCAGTAAAGACGGTAATTTCTTAAACGAGGAAATTGTAGACATGCTGTTTAACAAGGCGCTGGAGTTTGGAACTTCGTTACGGTACGAGACGGACTTCATAAAGCAACGATGTTCATCTATGCTGGTCGAACCGATGAGGATCTTATTCGCGCTCAAAGCTGAATGCCACGTCAATCGTCAAAAGCAACGCGGTGTCGCAGTGTCTCCTGCAGAAACGCCAGGACCTTCGAACAATGGGCATGGACAAACGCGTCCAGGTGGTACACACGGCTATAAAACCCCCATCCAGGAGATGACAACCGCTTTGCCAGCAGCAGGGCCATTGTCATCACTCTCTGTCCCAAAGGAAAAGACACTGAACCCTGCCGACTTCCTTGCAATCGAGTTACACGTCGAAGACGATGTTGGTGAAGTTTCGAAGGGGACTCCAACTGCACAAGGCGTCGCAGGAGTTTCGGCTCAATCGGCCGAGCAACCTACAAAGTGTGCCTACTCTGCGCCCTCGGCAATGAACACAAATTGCAATCCAGTTTCGAAAAGAAGGAAAACCATGACCGGCGAGATCGGAAAGTTGGGGAAGCAAGACAACACAGCCAGTAAACAAGACTATATTTACAGCTTTCTCGCATACATTGCCGGTCGGGTCCGTACCCACAGTAAGGCACATCAGGCGTATTTAATTGAACGTATGGTTCAACCCCTACTCGAATTTGAAATGAAGGCTAGTCGTGAGCGGGCTTTAACGAGAGATTAAATTGTCTACGATTCAACTACACAATCTCGACTTATACCTAAACTGTATACGAGTAAATCAATAAATTCTAATAGATATTGATCTAATACAATTTGCTGTCTTAATTTTCAACATTGTGTGAATATCAAAAAGAAATGCAAACTTCTCTCGTCTAGATAATGAAATCACTAAATGTTATTGCATAAACAGGGTTGGAAGAAATTATTTTTGAGTAAAGTAGTAAACTCCGAGATAATTATATTAGGGATGTAGCCAATTAGCCCTCCCTGTGCTGTTACTGATAATTGGGCTGTCTTCATGTCATCACCCAATCAAAGGCTCTAAAGAAGGAAGGAGAGGGAAACAGGGGTCAATCATGCCCTCGCCCGAGCAGCAAGTTGGGGCTCGTGTTCGCCTCACTGAGGTAACCTGTATATAAGCATGCCAGAAGACTACCAATTCATATGCTTAAGTGCCTCCGGCGACATCAGACGTTCAGAGATTTAAGCAAAAAATTCACCATGCTTCACAAAGTAGCGACGCTTGCTATTCATTGCCGCCAGTACTATGATCATGTCAGTAAAGACGGTAATTTCTTAAACGAGGAAATTGTAGACATGCTGTTTAACAAGGCGCTGGAGTTTGGAACTTCGTTACGGTACGAGACGGACTTCATAAAGCAACGATGTTCATCTATGCTGGTCGAACCGATGAGGATCTTATTCGCGCTCAAAGCTGAATGCCACGTCAATCGTCAAAAGCAACGCGGTGTCGCAGTGTCTCCTGCAGAAACGCCAGGACCTTCGAACAATGGGCATGGACAAACGCGTCCAGGTGGTACACACGGCTATAAAACCCCCATCCAGGAGATGACAACCGCTTTGCCAGCAGCAGGGCCATTGTCATCACTCTCTGTCCCAAAGGAAAAGACACTGAACCCTGCCGACTTCCTTGCAATCGAGTTACACGTCGAAGACGATGTTGGTGAAGTTTCGAAGGGGACTCCAACTGCACAAGGCGTCGCAGGAGTTTCGGCTCAATCGGCCGAGCAACCTACAAAGTGTGCCTACTCTGCGCCCTCGGCAATGAACACAAATTGCAATCCAGTTTCGAAAAGAAGGAAAACCATGACCGGCGAGATCGGAAAGTTGGGGAAGCAAGACAACACAGCCAGTAAACAAGACTATATTTACAGCTTTCTCGCATACATTGCCGGTCGGGTCCGTACCCACAGTAAGGCACATCAGGCGTATTTAATTGAACGCATGGTTCAACCCCTACTCGAATTTGAAATGAAGGCTAGTCGTGAGCGGGCTTTAACGAGAGATTAAATTGTCTACGATTCAACTACACAATCTCGACTTATACCTAAACTGTATACGAGTAAATCAATAAATTCTAATAGATATTGATCTAATACAATTTGCTGTCTTAATTTTCAACATTGTGTGAATATCAAAAAGAAATGCAAACTTCTCTCGTCTAGATAATGAAATCACTAAATGTTATTGCATAAACAGGGTTGGAAGAAATTATTTTTGAGTAAAGTAGTAAACTCCGAGATAATTATATTAGGGATGTAGCCAATTAGCCCTCCCTGTGCTGTTACTGATAATTGGGCTGTCTTCATGTCATCACCCAATCAAAGGCTCTAAAGAAGGAAGGAGAGGGAAACAGGGGTCAATCATGCCCTCGCCCGAGCAGCAAGTTGGGGCTCGTGTTCGCCTCACTGAGGTAACCTGTATATAAGCATGCCAGAAGACTACCAATTCATATGCTTAAGTGCCTCCGGCGACATCAGACGTTCAGAGATTTAAGCAAAAAATTCACCATGCTTCACAAAGTAGCGACGCTTGCTATTCATTGCCGCCAGTACTATGATCATGTCAGTAAAGACGGTAATTTCTTAAACGAGGAAATCGTAGACATGCTGTTTAACAAGGCGCTGGAGTTTGGAACTTCGTTACGGTACGAGACGGACTTCATAAAGCAACGATGTTCATCTATGCTGGTCGAACCGATGAGGATCTTATTCGCGCTCAAAGCTGAATGCCACGTCAATCGTCAAAAGCAACGCGGTGTCGCAGTGTCTCCTGCAGAAACGCCAGGACCTTCGAACAATGGGCATGGACAAACGCGTCCAGGTGGTACACACGGCTATAAAACCCCCATCCAGGAGATGACAACCGCTTTGCCAGCAGCAGGGCCATTGTCATCACTCTCTGTCCCAAAGGAAAAGACACTGAACCCTGCCGACTTCCTTGCAATCGAGTTACACGTCGAAGACGATGTTGGTGAAGTTTCGAAGGGGACTCCAACTGCACAAGGCGTCGCAGGAGTTTCGGCTCAATCGGCCGAGCAACCTACAAAGTGTGCCTACTCTGCGCCCTCGGCAATGAACACAAATTGCAATCCAGTTTCGAAAAGAAGGAAAACCATGACCGGCGAGATCGGAAAGTTGGGGAAGCAAGACAACACAGCCAGTAAACAAGACTATATTTACAGCTTTCTCGCATACATTGCCGGTCGGGTCCGTACCCACAGTAAGGCACATCAGGCGTATTTAATTGAACGTATGGTTCAACCCCTACTCGAATTTGAAATGAAGGCTAGTCGTGAGCGGGCTTTAACGAGAGATTAAATTGTCTACGATTCAACTACACAATCTCGACTTATACCTAAACTGTATACGAGTAAATCAATAAATTCTAATAGATATTGATCTAATACAATTTGCTGTCTTAATTTTCAACATTGTGTGAATATCAAAAAGAAATGCAAACTTCTCTCGTCTAGATAATGAAATCACTAAATGTTATTGCATAAACAGGGTTGGAAGAAATTATTTTTGAGTAAAGTAGTAAACTCCGAGATAATTATATTAGGGATGTAGCCAATTAGCCCTCCCTGTGCTGTTACTGATAATTGGGCTGTCTTCATGTCATCACCCAATCAAAGGCTCTAAAGAAGGAAGGAGAGGGAAACAGGGGTCAATCATGCCCTCGCCCGAGCAGCAAGTTGGGGCTCGTGTTCGCCTCACTGAGGTAACCTGTATATAAGCATGCCAGAAGACTACCAATTCATATGCTTAAGTGCCTCCGGCGACATCAGACGTTCAGAGATTTAAGCAAAAAATTCACCATGCTTCACAAAGTAGCGACGCTTGCTATTCATTGCCGCCAGTACTATGATCATGTCAGTAAAGACGGTAATTTCTTAAACGAGGAAATTGTAGACATGCTGTTTAACAAGGCGCTGGAGTTTGGAACTTCGTTACGGTACGAGACGGACTTCATAAAGCAACGATGTTCATCTATGCTGGTCGAACCGATGAGGATCTTATTCGCGCTCAAAGCTGAATGCCACGTCAATCGTCAAAAGCAACGCGGTGTCGCAGTGTCTCCTGCAGAAACGCCAGGACCTTCGAACAATGGGCATGGACAAACGCGTCCAGGTGGTACACACGGCTATAAAACCCCCATCCAGGAGATGACAACCGCTTTGCCAGCAGCAGGGCCATTGTCATCACTCTCTGTCCCAAAGGAAAAGACACTGAACCCTGCCGACTTCCTTGCAATCGAGTTACACGTCGAAGACGATGTTGGTGAAGTTTCGAAGGGGACTCCAACTGCACAAGGCGTCGCAGGAGTTTCGGCTCAATCGGCCGAGCAACCTACAAAGTGTGCCTACTCTGCGCCCTCGGCAATGAACACAAATTGCAATCCAGTTTCGAAAAGAAGGAAAACCATGACCGGCGAGATCGGAAAGTTGGGGAAGCAAGACAACACAGCCAGTAAACAAGACTATATTTACAGCTTTCTCGCATACATTGCCGGTCGGGTCCGTACCCACAGTAAGGCACATCAGGCGTATTTAATTGAACGCATGGTTCAACCCCTACTCGAATTTGAAATGAAGGCTAGTCGTGAGCGGGCTTTAACGAAAGATTAAATTGTCTACGATTCAACTACACAATCTCGACTTATACCTAAACTGTATACGAGTAAATCAATAAATTCTAATAGATATTGATCTAATACAATTTGCTGTCTTAATTTTCAACATTGTGTGAATATCAAAAAGAAATGCAAACTTCTCTCGTCTAGATAATAAAATCACTAAATGTTATTGCATAAACAGGGCTGGAAGAAATTATTTTTGAGTAAAGTAGTAAACTCCGAGATAATTATATTAGGGATGTAGCCAATCAGCCCTCCCTGTGCTGTTCCTGATAATTGGGCTGTCTTCGTGTCATCACCCAATCAAAGGCTCTAAACAAGGAAGGAGAGGGAAACAGGGGTCAATCATGCCCTCGCCCGAGCAGCAAGTTGGGGCTCGTGTTCGCCTCACTGAGGTAACCTGTATATAAGCATGCCAGAAGACTACCAATTCATATGCTTAAGTGCCTCCGGCGACATCAGACGTTCAGAGATTTAAGCAAAAAATTCACCATGCTTCACAAAGTAGCGACGCTTGCTATTCATTGCCGCCAGTACTATGATCATGTCAGTAAAGACGGTAATTTCTTAAACGAGAAAATCGTAGACATGCTGTTTAACAAAGCGCTGGAGTTTGGAACTTCGTTACGGTACGAGACGGACTTCATAAAGCAACGATGTTCATCTATGCTGGTCGAACCGATGAGGATCTTATTCGCGCTCAAAGCTGAATGCCACGTCAATCGTCAAAAGCAACGCGGTGTCGCAGTGTCTCCTGCAGAAACGCCAGGACCTTCGAACAATGGGCATGGACAAACGCGTCCAGGTGGTACACACGGCTATAAAACCCCCATCCAGGAGATGACAACCGCTTTGCCAGCAGCAGGGCCATTGTCATCACTCTCTGTCCCAAAGGAAAAGACACTGAACCCTGCCGACTTCCTTGCAATCGAGTTACACGTCGAAGACGATGTTGGTGAAGTTTCGAAGGGGACTCCAACTGCACAAGGCGTCGCAGGAGTTTCGGCTCAATCGGCCGAGCAACCTACAAAGTGTGCCTACTCTGCGCCCTCGGCAATGAACACAAATTGCAATCCAGTTTCGAAAAGAAGGAAAACCATGACCGGCGAGATCGGAAAGTTGGGGAAGCAAGACAACACAGCCAGTAAACAAGACTATATTTACAGCTTTCTCGCATACATTGCCGGTCGGGTCCGTACCCACAGTAAGGCACATCAGGCGTATTTAATTGAACGTATGGTTCAACCCCTACTCGAATTTGAAATGAAGGCTAGTCGTGAGCGGGCTTTAACGAGAGATTAAATTGTCTACGATTCAACTACACAATCTCGACTTATACCTAAACTGTATACGAGTAAATCAATAAATTCTAATAGATATTGATCTAATACAATTTGCTGTCTTAATTTTCAACATTGTGTGAATATCAAAAAGAAATGCAAACTTCTCTCGTCTAGATAATGAAATCACTAAATGTTATTGCATAAACAGGGTTGGAAGAAATTATTTTTGAGTAAAGTAGTAAACTCCGAGATAATTATATTAGGGATGTAGCCAATTAGCCCTCCCTGTGCTGTTACTGATAATTGGGCTGTCTTCATGTCATCACCCAATCAAAGGCTCTAAAGAAGGAAGGAGAGGGAAACAGGGGTCAATCATGCCCTCGCCCGAGCAGCAAGTTGGGGCTCGTGTTCGCCTCACTGAGGTAACCTGTATATAAGCATGCCAGAAGACTACCAATTCATATGCTTAAGTGCCTCCGGCGACATCAGACGTTCAGAGATTTAAGCAAAAAATTCACCATGCTTCACAAAGTAGCGACGCTTGCTATTCATTGCCGCCAGTACTATGATCATGTCAGTAAAGACGGTAATTTCTTAAACGAGGAAATTGTAGACATGCTGTTTAACAAGGCGCTGGAGTTTGGAACTTCGTTACGGTACGAGACGGACTTCATAAAGCAACGATGTTCATCTATGCTGGTCGAACCGATGAGGATCTTATTCGCGCTCAAAGCTGAATGCCACGTCAATCGTCAAAAGCAACGCGGTGTCGCAGTGTCTCCTGCAGAAACGCCAGGACCTTCGAACAATGGGCATGGACAAACGCGTCCAGGTGGTACACACGGCTATAAAACCCCCATCCAGGAGATGACAACCGCTTTGCCAGCAGCAGGGCCATTGTCATCACTCTCTGTCCCAAAGGAAAAGACACTGAACCCTGCCGACTTCCTTGCAATCGAGTTACACGTCGAAGACGATGTTGGTGAAGTTTCGAAGGGGACTCCAACTGCACAAGGCGTCGCAGGAGTTTCGGCTCAATCGGCCGAGCAACCTACAAAGTGTGCCTACTCTGCGCCCTCGGCAATGAACACAAATTGCAATCCAGTTTCGAAAAGAAGGAAAACCATGACCGGCGAGATCGGAAAGTTGGGGAAGCAAGACAACACAGCCAGTAAACAAGACTATATTTACAGCTTTCTCGCATACATTGCCGGTCGGGTCCGTACCCACAGTAAGGCACATCAGGCGTATTTAATTGAACGCATGGTTCAACCCCTACTCGAATTTGAAATGAAGGCTAGTCGTGAGCGGGCTTTAACGAAAGATTAAATTGTCTACGATTCAACTACACAATCTCGACTTATACCTAAACTGTATACGAGTAAATCAATAAATTCTAATAGATATTGATCTAATACAATTTGCTGTCTTAATTTTCAACATTGTGTGAATATCAAAAAGAAATGCAAACTTCTCTCGTCTAGATAATAAAATCACTAAATGTTATTGCATAAACAGGGCTGGAAGAAATTATTTTTGAGTAAAGTAGTAAACTCCGAGATAATTATATTAGGGATGTAGCCAATCAGCCCTCCCTGTGCTGTTCCTGATAATTGGGCTGTCTTCGTGTCATCACCCAATCAAAGGCTCTAAACAAGGAAGGAGAGGGAAACAGGGGTCAATCATGCCCTCGCCCGAGCAGCAAGTTGGGGCTCGTGTTCGCCTCACTGAGGTAACCTGTATATAAGCATGCCAGAAGACTACCAATTCATATGCTTAAGTGCCTCCGGCGACATCAGACGTTCAGAGATTTAAGCAAAAAATTCACCATGCTTCACAAAGTAGCGACGCTTGCTATTCATTGCCGCCAGTACTATGATCATGTCAGTAAAGACGGTAATTTCTTAAACGAGAAAATCGTAGACATGCTGTTTAACAAAGCGCTGGAGTTTGGAACTTCGTTACGGTACGAGACGGACTTCATAAAGCAACGATGTTCATCTATGCTGGTCGAACCGATGAGGATCTTATTCGCGCTCAAAGCTGAATGCCACGTCAATCGTCAAAAGCAACGCGGTGTCGCAGTGTCTCCTGCAGAAACGCCAGGACCTTCGAACAATGGGCATGGACAAACGCGTCCAGGTGGTACACACGGCTATAAAACCCCCATCCAGGAGATGACAACCGCTTTGCCAGCAGCAGGGCCATTGTCATCACTCTCTGTCCCAAAGGAAAAGACACTGAACCCTGCCGACTTCCTTGCAATCGAGTTACACGTCGAAGACGATGTTGGTGAAGTTTCGAAGGGGACTCCAACTGCACAAGGCGTCGCAGGAGTTTCGGCTCAATCGGCCGAGCAACCTTACAAAGTGTGCCTACTCTGCGCCCTCGGCAATGAACACAAATTGCAATCCAGTTTCGAAAAGAAGGAAAACCATGACCGGCGAGATCGGAAAGTTGGGGAAGCAAGACAACACAGCCAGTAAACAAGACTATATTTACAGCTTTCTCGCATACATTGCCGGTCGGGTCCGTACCCACAGTAAGGCACATCAGGCGTATTTAATTGAACGTATGGTTCAACCCCTACTCGAATTTGAAATGAAGGCTAGTCGTGAGCGGGCTTTAACGAGAGATTAAATTGTCTACGATTCAACTACACAATCTCGACTTATACCTAAACTGTATACGAGTAAATCAATAAATTCTAATAGATATTGATCTAATACAATTTGCTGTCTTAATTTTCAACATTGTGTGAATATCAAAAAGAAATGCAAACTTCTCTCGTCTAGATAATGAAATCACTAAATGTTATTGCATAAACAGGGTTGGAAGAAATTATTTTTGAGTAAAGTAGTAAACTCCGAGATAATTATATTAGGGATGTAGCCAATTAGCCCTCCCTGTGCTGTTACTGATAATTGGGCTGTCTTCATGTCATCACCCAATCAAAGGCTCTAAAGAAGGAAGGAGAGGGAAACAGGGGTCAATCATGCCCTCGCCCGAGCAGCAAGTTGGGGCTCGTGTTCGCCTCACTGAGGTAACCTGTATATAAGCATGCCAGAAGACTACCAATTCATATGCTTAAGTGCCTCCGGCGACATCAGACGTTCAGAGATTTAAGCAAAAAATTCACCATGCTTCACAAAGTAGCGACGCTTGCTATTCATTGCCGCCAGTACTATGATCATGTCAGTAAAGACGGTAATTTCTTAAACGAGGAAATTGTAGACATGCTGTTTAACAAGGCGCTGGAGTTTGGAACTTCGTTACGGTACGAGACGGACTTCATAAAGCAACGATGTTCATCTATGCTGGTCGAACCGATGAGGATCTTATTCGCGCTCAAAGCTGAATGCCACGTCAATCGTCAAAAGCAACGCGGTGTCGCAGTGTCTCCTGCAGAAACGCCAGGACCTTCGAACAATGGGCATGGACAAACGCGTCCAGGTGGTACACACGGCTATAAAACCCCCATCCAGGAGATGACAACCGCTTTGCCAGCAGCAGGGCCATTGTCATCACTCTCTGTCCCAAAGGAAAAGACACTGAACCCTGCCGACTTCCTTGCAATCGAGTTACACGTCGAAGACGATGTTGGTGAAGTTTCGAAGGGGACTCCAACTGCACAAGGCGTCGCAGGAGTTTCGGCTCAATCGGCCGAGCAACCTACAAAGTGTGCCTACTCTGCGCCCTCGGCAATGAACACAAATTGCAATCCAGTTTCGAAAAGAAGGAAAACCATGACCGGCGAGATCGGAAAGTTGGGGAAGCAAGACAACACAGCCAGTAAACAAGACTATATTTACAGCTTTCTCGCATACATTGCCGGTCGGGTCCGTACCCACAGTAAGGCACATCAGGCGTATTTAATTGAACGCATGGTTCAACCCCTACTCGAATTTGAAATGAAGGCTAGTCGTGAGCGGGCTTTAACGAAAGATTAAATTGTCTACGATTCAACTACACAATCTCGACTTATACCTAAACTGTATACGAGTAAATCAATAAATTCTAATAGATATTGATCTAATACAATTTGCTGTCTTAATTTTCAACATTGTGTGAATATCAAAAAGAAATGCAAACTTCTCTCGTCTAGATAATAAAATCACTAAATGTTATTGCATAAACAGGGCTGGAAGAAATTATTTTTGAGTAAAGTAGTAAACTCCGAGATAATTATATTAGGGATGTAGCCAATCAGCCCTCCCTGTGCTGTTCCTGATAATTGGGCTGTCTTCATGTCATCACCCAATCAAAGGCTCTAAAGAAGGAAGGAGAGGGAAACAGGGGTCAATCATGCCCTCGCCCGAGCAGCAAGTTGGGGCTCGTGTTCGCCTCACTGAGGTAACCTGTATATAAGCATGCCAGAAGACTACCAATTCATATGCTTAAGTGCCTCCGGCGACATCAGACGTTCAGAGATTTAAGCAAAAAATTCACCATGCTTCACAAAGTAGCGACGCTTGCTATTCATTGCCGCCAGTACTATGATCATGTCAGTAAAGACGGTAATTTCTTAAACGAGAAAATCGTAGACATGCTGTTTAACAAGGCGCTGGAGTTTGGAACTTCGTTACGGTACGAGACGGACTTCATAAAGCAACGATGTTCATCTATGCTGGTCGAACCGATGAGGATCTTATTCGCGCTCAAAGCTGAATGCCACGTCAATCGTCAAAAGCAACGCGGTGTCGCAGTGTCTCCTGCAGAAACGCCAGGACCTTCGAACAATGGGCATGGACAAACGCGTCCAGGTGGTACACACGGCTATAAAACCCCCATCCAGGAGATGACAACCGCTTTGCCAGCAGCAGGGCCATTGTCATCACTCTCTGTCCCAAAGGAAAAGACACTGAACCCTGCCGACTTCCTTGCAATCGAGTTACACGTCGAAGACGATGTTGGTGAAGTTTCGAAGGGGACTCCAACTGCACAAGGCGTCGCAGGAGTTTCGGCTCAATCGGCCGAGCAACCTACAAAGTGTGCCTACTCTGCGCCCTCGGCAATGAACACAAATTGCAATCCAGTTTCGAAAAGAAGGAAAACCATGACCGGCGAGATCGGAAAGTTGGGGAAGCAAGACAACACAGCCAGTAAACAAGACTATATTTACAGCTTTCTCGCATACATTGCCGGTCGGGTCCGTACCCACAGTAAGGCACATCAGGCGTATTTAATTGAACGCATGGTTCAACCCCTACTCGAATTTGAAATGAAGGCTAGTCGTGAGCGGGCTTTAACGAAAGATTAAATTGTCTACGATTCAACTACACAATCTCGACTTATACCTAAACTGTATACGAGTAAATCAATAAATTCTAATAGATATTGATCTAATACAATTTGCTGTCTTAATTTTCAACATTGTGTGAATATCAAAAAGAAATGCAAACTTCTCTCGTCTAGATAATAAAATCACTAAATGTTATTGCATAAACAGGGCTGGAAGAAATTATTTTTGAGTAAAGTAGTAAACTCCGAGATAATTATATTAGGGATGTAGCCAATCAGCCCTCCCTGTGCTGTTCCTGATAATTGGGCTGTCTTCATGTCATCACCCAATCAAAGGCTCTAAAGAAGGAAGGAGAGGGAAACAGGGGTCAATCATGCCCTCGCCCGAGCAGCAAGTTGGGGCTCGTGTTCGCCTCACTGAGGTAACCTGTATATAAGCATGCCAGAAGACTACCAATTCATATGCTTAAGTGCCTCCGGCGACATCAGACGTTCAGAGATTTAAGCAAAAAATTCACCATGCTTCACAAAGTAGCGACGCTTGCTATTCATTGCCGCCAGTACTATGATCATGTCAGTAAAGACGGTAATTTCTTAAACGAGAAAATCGTAGACATGCTGTTTAACAAGGCGCTGGAGTTTGGAACTTCGTTACGGTACGAGACGGACTTCATAAAGCAACGATGTTCATCTATGCTGGTCGAACCGATGAGGATCTTATTCGCGCTCAAAGCTGAATGCCACGTCAATCGTCAAAAGCAACGCGGTGTCGCAGTGTCTCCTGCAGAAACGCCAGGACCTTCGAACAATGGGCATGGACAAACGCGTCCAGGTGGTACACACGGCTATAAAACCCCCATCCAGGAGATGACAACCGCTTTGCCAGCAGCAGGGCCATTGTCATCACTCTCTGTCCCAAAGGAAAAGACACTGAACCCTGCCGACTTCCTTGCAATCGAGTTACACGTCGAAGACGATGTTGGTGAAGTTTCGAAGGGGACTCCAACTGCACAAGGCGTCGCAGGAGTTTCGGCTCAATCGGCCGAGCAACCTACAAAGTGTGCCTACTCTGCGCCCTCGGCAATGAACACAAATTGCAATCCAGTTTCGAAAAGAAGGAAAACCATGACCGGCGAGATCGGAAAGTTGGGGAAGCAAGACAACACAGCCAGTAAACAAGACTATATTTACAGCTTTCTCGCATACATTGCCGGTCGGGTCCGTACCCACAGTAAGGCACATCAGGCGTATTTAATTGAACGCATGGTTCAACCCCTACTCGAATTTGAAATGAAGGCTAGTCGTGAGCGGGCTTTAACGAAAGATTAAATTGTCTACGATTCAACTACACAATCTCGACTTATACCTAAACTGTATACGAGTAAATCAATAAATTCTAATAGATATTGATCTAATACAATTTGCTGTCTTAATTTTCAACATTGTGTGAATATCAAAAAGAAATGCAAACTTCTCTCGTCTAGATAATAAAATCACTAAATGTTATTGCATAAACAGGGCTGGAAGAAATTATTTTTGAGTAAAGTAGTAAACTCCGAGATAATTATATTAGGGATGTAGCCAATCAGCCCTCCCTGTGCTGTTACTGATAATTGGGCTGTCTTCATGTCATCACCCAATCAAAGGCTCTAAAGAAGGAAGGAGAGGGAAACAGGGGTCAATCATGCCCTCGCCCGAGCAGCAAGTTGGGGCTCGTGTTCGCCTCACTGAGGTAACCTGTATATAAGCATGCCAGAAGACTACCAATTCATATGCTTAAGTGCCTCCGGCGACATCAGACGTTCAGAGATTTAAGCAAAAAATTCACCATGCTTCACAAAGTAGCGACGCTTGCTATTCATTGCCGCCAGTACTATGATCATGTCAGTAAAGACGGTAATTTCTTAAACGAGAAAATCGTAGACATGCTGTTTAACAAGGCGCTGGAGTTTGGAACTTCGTTACGGTACGAGACGGACTTCATAAAGCAACGATGTTCATCTATGCTGGTCGAACCGATGAGGATCTTATTCGCGCTCAAAGCTGAATGCCACGTCAATCGTCAAAAGCAACGCGGTGTCGCAGTGTCTCCTGCAGAAACGCCAGGACCTTCGAACAATGGGCATGGACAAACGCGTCCAGGTGGTACACACGGCTATAAAACCCCCATCCAGGAGATGACAACCGCTTTGCCAGCAGCAGGGCCATTGTCATCACTCTCTGTCCCAAAGGAAAAGACACTGAACCCTGCCGACTTCCTTGCAATCGAGTTACACGTCGAAGACGATGTTGGTGAAGTTTCGAAGGGGACTCCAACTGCACAAGGCGTCGCAGGAGTTTCGGCTCAATCGGCCGAGCAACCTACAAAGTGTGCCTACTCTGCGCCCTCGGCAATGAACACAAATTGCAATCCAGTTTCGAAAAGAAGGAAAACCATGACCGGCGAGATCGGAAAGTTGGGGAAGCAAGACAACACAGCCAGTAAACAAGACTATATTTACAGCTTTCTCGCATACATTGCCGGTCGGGTCCGTACCCACAGTAAGGCACATCAGGCGTATTTAATTGAACGCATGGTTCAACCCCTACTCGAATTTGAAATGAAGGCTAGTCGTGAGCGGGCTTTAACGAGAGATTAAATTGTCTACGATTCAACTACACAATCTCGACTTATACCTAAACTGTATACGAGTAAATCAATAAATTCTAATAGATATTGATCTAATACAATTTGCTGTCTTAATTTTCAACATTGTGTGAATATCAAAAAGAAATGCAAACTTCTCTCGTCTAGATAATGAAATCACTAAATGTTATTGCATAAACAGGGTTGGAAGAAATTATTTTTGAGTAAAGTAGTAAACTCCGAGATAATTATATTAGGGATGTAGCCAATTAGCCCTCCCTGTGCTGTTACTGATAATTGGGCTGTCTTCATGTCATCACCCAATCAAAGGCTCTAAAGAAGGAAGGAGAGGGAAACAGGGGTCAATCATGCCCTCGCCCGAGCAGCAAGTTGGGGCTCGTGTTCGCCTCACTGAGGTAACCTGTATATAAGCATGCCAGAAGACTACCAATTCATATGCTTAAGTGCCTCCGGCGACATCAGACGTTCAGAGATTTAAGCAAAAAATTCACCATGCTTCACAAAGTAGCGACGCTTGCTATTCATTGCCGCCAGTACTATGATCATGTCAGTAAAGACGGTAATTTCTTAAACGAGGAAATTGTAGACATGCTGTTTAACAAGGCGCTGGAGTTTGGAACTTCGTTACGGTACGAGACGGACTTCATAAAGCAACGATGTTCATCTATGCTGGTCGAACCGATGAGGATCTTATTCGCGCTCAAAGCTGAATGCCACGTCAATCGTCAAAAGCAACGCGGTGTCGCAGTGTCTCCTGCAGAAACGCCAGGACCTTCGAACAATGGGCATGGACAAACGCGTCCAGGTGGTACACACGGCTATAAAACCCCCATCCAGGAGATGACAACCGCTTTGCCAGCAGCAGGGCCATTGTCATCACTCTCTGTCCCAAAGGAAAAGACACTGAACCCTGCCGACTTCCTTGCAATCGAGTTACACGTCGAAGACGATGTTGGTGAAGTTTCGAAGGGGACTCCAACTGCACAAGGCGTCGCAGGAGTTTCGGCTCAATCGGCCGAGCAACCTACAAAGTGTGCCTACTCTGCGCCCTCGGCAATGAACACAAATTGCAATCCAGTTTCGAAAAGAAGGAAAACCATGACCGGCGAGATCGGAAAGTTGGGGAAGCAAGACAACACAGCCAGTAAACAAGACTATATTTACAGCTTTCTCGCATACATTGCCGGTCGGGTCCGTACCCACAGTAAGGCACATCAGGCGTATTTAATTGAACGCATGGTTCAACCCCTACTCGAATTTGAAATGAAGGCTAGTCGTGAGCGGGCCTTAACGAGAGATTAAATTGTCTACGATTCAACTACACAATCTCGACTTATACCTAAACTGTATACGAGTAAATCAATAAATTCTAATAGATATTGATCTAATACAATTTGCTGTCTTAATTTTCAACATTGTGTGAATATCAAAAAGAAATGCAAACTTCTCTCGTCTAGATAATGAAATCACTAAATGTTATTGCATAAACAGGGTTGGAAGAAATTATTTTTGAGTAAAGTAGTAAACTCCGAGATAATTATATTAGGGATGTAGCCAATTAGCCCTCCCTGTGCTGTTACTGATAATTGGGCTGTCTTCATGTCATCACCCAATCAAAGGCTCTAAAGAAGGAAGGAGAGGGAAACAGGGGTCAATCATGCCCTCGCCCGAGCAGCAAGTTGGGGCTCGTGTTCGCCTCACTGAGGTAACCTGTATATAAGCATGCCAGAAGACTACCAATTCATATGCTTAAGTGCCTCCGGCGACATCAGACGTTCAGAGATTTAAGCAAAAAATTCACCATGCTTCACAAAGTAGCGACGCTTGCTATTCATTGCCGCCAGTACTATGATCATGTCAGTAAAGACGGTAATTTCTTAAACGAGGAAATCGTAGACATGCTGTTTAACAAGGCGCTGGAGTTTGGAACTTCGTTACGGTACGAGACGGACTTCATAAAGCAACGATGTTCATCTATGCTGGTCGAACCGATGAGGATCTTATTCGCGCTCAAAGCTGAATGCCACGTCAATCGTCAAAAGCAACGCGGTGTCGCAGTGTCTCCTGCAGAAACGCCAGGACCTTCGAACAATGGGCATGGACAAACGCGTCCAGGTGGTACACACGGCTATAAAACCCCCATCCAGGAGATGACAACCGCTTTGCCAGCAGCAGGGCCATTGTCATCACTCTCTGTCCCAAAGGAAAAGACACTGAACCCTGCCGACTTCCTTGCAATCGAGTTACACGTCGAAGACGATGTTGGTGAAGTTTCGAAGGGGACTCCAACTGCACAAGGCGTCGCAGGAGTTTCGGCTCAATCGGCCGAGCAACCTACAAAGTGTGCCTACTCTGCGCCCTCGGCAATGAACACAAATTGCAATCCAGTTTCGAAAAGAAGGAAAACCATGACCGGCGAGATCGGAAAGTTGGGGAAGCAAGACAACACAGCCAGTAAACAAGACTATATTTACAGCTTTCTCGCATACATTGCCGGTCGGGTCCGTACCCACAGTAAGGCACATCAGGCGTATTTAATTGAACGCATGGTTCAACCCCTACTCGAATTTGAAATGAAGGCTAGTCGTGAGCGGGCCTTTAACGAGAGATTAAATTGTCTACGATTCAACTACACAATCTCGACTTATACCTAAACTGTATACGAGTAAATCAATAAATTCTAATAGATATTGATCTAATACAATTTGCTGTCTTAATTTTCAACATTGTGTGAATATCAAAAAGAAATGCAAACTTCTCTCGTCTAGATAATGAAATCACTAAATGTTATTGCATAAACAGGGTTGGAAGAAATTATTTTTGAGTAAAGTAGTAAACTCCGAGATAATTATATTAGGGATGTAGCCAATTAGCCCTCCCTGTGCTGTTACTGATAATTGGGCTGTCTTCATGTCATCACCCAATCAAAGGCTCTAAAGAAGGAAGGAGAGGGAAACAGGGGTCAATCATGCCCTCGCCCGAGCAGCAAGTTGGGGCTCGTGTTCGCCTCACTGAGGTAACCTGTATATAAGCATGCCAGAAGACTACCAATTCATATGCTTAAGTGCCTCCGGCGACATCAGACGTTCAGAGATTTAAGCAAAAAATTCACCATGCTTCACAAAGTAGCGACGCTTGCTATTCATTGCCGCCAGTACTATGATCATGTCAGTAAAGACGGTAATTTCTTAAACGAGGAAATTGTAGACATGCTGTTTAACAAGGCGCTGGAGTTTGGAACTTCGTTACGGTACGAGACGGACTTCATAAAGCAACGATGTTCATCTATGCTGGTCGAACCGATGAGGATCTTATTCGCGCTCAAAGCTGAATGCCACGTCAATCGTCAAAAGCAACGCGGTGTCGCAGTGTCTCCTGCAGAAACGCCAGGACCTTCGAACAATGGGCATGGACAAACGCGTCCAGGTGGTACACACGGCTATAAAACCCCCATCCAGGAGATGACAACCGCTTTGCCAGCAGCAGGGCCATTGTCATCACTCTCTGTCCCAAAGGAAAAGACACTGAACCCTGCCGACTTCCTTGCAATCGAGTTACACGTCGAAGACGATGTTGGTGAAGTTTCGAAGGGGACTCCAACTGCACAAGGCGTCGCAGGAGTTTCGGCTCAATCGGCCGAGCAACCTACAAAGTGTGCCTACTCTGCGCCCTCGGCAATGAACACAAATTGCAATCCAGTTTCGAAAAGAAGGAAAACCATGACCGGCGAGATCGGAAAGTTGGGGAAGCAAGACAACACAGCCAGTAAACAAGACTATATTTACAGCTTTCTCGCATACATTGCCGGTCGGGTCCGTACCCACAGTAAGGCACATCAGGCGTATTTAATTGAACGCATGGTTCAACCCCTACTCGAATTTGAAATGAAGGCTAGTCGTGAGCGGGCCTTAACGAGAGATTAAATTGTCTACGATTCAACTACACAATCTCGACTTATACCTAAACTGTATACGAGTAAATCAATAAATTCTAATAGATATTGATCTAATACAATTTGCTGTCTTAATTTTCAACATTGTGTGAATATCAAAAAGAAATGCAAACTTCTCTCGTCTAGATAATGAAATCACTAAATGTTATTGCATAAACAGGGTTGGAAGAAATTATTTTTGAGTAAAGTAGTAAACTCCGAGATAATTATATTAGGGATGTAGCCAATTAGCCCTCCCTGTGCTGTTACTGATAATTGGGCTGTCTTCATGTCATCACCCAATCAAAGGCTCTAAAGAAGGAAGGAGAGGGAAACAGGGGTCAATCATGCCCTCGCCCGAGCAGCAAGTTGGGGCTCGTGTTCGCCTCACTGAGGTAACCTGTATATAAGCATGCCAGAAGACTACCAATTCATATGCTTAAGTGCCTCCGGCGACATCAGACGTTCAGAGATTTAAGCAAAAAATTCACCATGCTTCACAAAGTAGCGACGCTTGCTATTCATTGCCGCCAGTACTATGATCATGTCAGTAAAGACGGTAATTTCTTAAACGAGGAAATTGTAGACATGCTGTTTAACAAGGCGCTGGAGTTTGGAACTTCGTTACGGTACGAGACGGACTTCATAAAGCAACGATGTTCATCTATGCTGGTCGAACCGATGAGGATCTTATTCGCGCTCAAAGCTGAATGCCACGTCAATCGTCAAAAGCAACGCGGTGTCGCAGTGTCTCCTGCAGAAACGCCAGGACCTTCGAACAATGGGCATGGACAAACGCGTCCAGGTGGTACACACGGCTATAAAACCCCCATCCAGGAGATGACAACCGCTTTGCCAGCAGCAGAGGCCATTGTCATCACTCTCTGTCCCAAAGGAAAAGACACTGAACCCTGCCGACTTCCTTGCAATCGAGTTACACGTCGAAGACGATGTTGGTGAAGTTTCGAAGGGGACTCCAACTGCACAAGGCGTCGCAGGAGTTTCGGCTCAATCGGCCGAGCAACCTACAAAGTGTGCCTACTCTGCGCCCTCGGCAATGAACACAAATTGCAATCCAGTTTCGAAAAGAAGGAAAACCATGACCGGCGAGATCGGAAAGTTGGGGAAGCAAGACAACACAGCCAGTAAACAAGACTATATTTACAGCTTTCTCGCATACATTGCCGGTCGGGTCCGTACCCACAGTAAGGCACATCAGGCGTATTTAATTGAACGCATGGTTCAACCCCTACTCGAATTTGAAATGAAGGCTAGTCGTGAGCGGGCCTTAACGAGAGATTAAATTGTCTACGATTCAACTACACAATCTCGACTTATACCTAAACTGTATACGAGTAAATCAATAAATTCTAATAGATATTGATCTAATACAATTTGCTGTCTTAATTTTCAACATTGTGTGAATATCAAAAAGAAATGCAAACTTCTCTCGTCTAGATAATGAAATCACTAAATGTTATTGCATAAACAGGGTTGGAAGAAATTATTTTTGAGTAAAGTAGTAAACTCCGAGATAATTATATTAGGGATGTAGCCAATTAGCCCTCCCTGTGCTGTTACTGATAATTGGGCTGTCTTCATGTCATCACCCAATCAAAGGCTCTAAAGAAGGAAGGAGAGGGAAACAGGGGTCAATCATGCCCTCGCCCGAGCAGCAAGTTGGGGCTCGTGTTCGCCTCACTGAGGTAACCTGTATATAAGCATGCCAGAAGACTACCAATTCATATGCTTAAGTGCCTCCGGCGACATCAGACGTTCAGAGATTTAAGCAAAAAATTCACCATGCTTCACAAAGTAGCGACGCTTGCTATTCATTGCCGCCAGTACTATGATCATGTCAGTAAAGACGGTAATTTCTTAAACGAGGAAATTGTAGACATGCTGTTTAACAAGGCGCTGGAGTTTGGAACTTCGTTACGGTACGAGACGGACTTCATAAAGCAACGATGTTCATCTATGCTGGTCGAACCGATGAGGATCTTATTCGCGCTCAAAGCTGAATGCCACGTCAATCGTCAAAAGCAACGCGGTGTCGCAGTGTCTCCTGCAGAAACGCCAGGACCTTCGAACAATGGGCATGGACAAACGCGTCCAGGTGGTACACACGGCTATAAAACCCCCATCCAGGAGATGACAACCGCTTTGCCAGCAGCAGGGCCATTGTCATCACTCTCTGTCCCAAAGGAAAAGACACTGAACCCTGCCGACTTCCTTGCAATCGAGTTACACGTCGAAGACGATGTTGGTGAAGTTTCGAAGGGGACTCCAACTGCACAAGGCGTCGCAGGAGTTTCGGCTCAATCGGCCGAGCAACCTACAAAGTGTGCCTACTCTGCGCCCTCGGCAATGAACACAAATTGCAATCCAGTTTCGAAAAGAAGGAAAACCATGACCGGCGAGATCGGAAAGTTGGGGAAGCAAGACAACACAGCCAGTAAACAAGACTATATTTACAGCTTTCTCGCATACATTGCCGGTCGGGTCCGTACCCACAGTAAGGCACATCAGGCGTATTTAATTGAACGCATGGTTCAACCCCTACTCGAATTTGAAATGAAGGCTAGTCGTGAGCGGGCCTTAACGAGAGATTAAATTGTCTACGATTCAACTACACAATCTCGACTTATACCTAAACTGTATACGAGTAAATCAATAAATTCTAATAGATATTGATCTAATACAATTTGCTGTCTTAATTTTCAACATTGTGTGAATATCAAAAAGAAATGCAAACTTCTCTCGTCTAGATAATGAAATCACTAAATGTTATTGCATAAACAGGGTTGGAAGAAATTATTTTTGAGTAAAGTAGTAAACTCCGAGATAATTATATTAGGGATGTAGCCAATTAGCCCTCCCTGTGCTGTTACTGATAATTGGGCTGTCTTCATGTCATCACCCAATCAAAGGCTCTAAAGAAGGAAGGAGAGGGAAACAGGGGTCAATCATGCCCTCGCCCGAGCAGCAAGTTGGGGCTCGTGTTCGCCTCACTGAGGTAACCTGTATATAAGCATGCCAGAAGACTACCAATTCATATGCTTAAGTGCCTCCGGCGACATCAGACGTTCAGAGATTTAAGCAAAAAATTCACCATGCTTCACAAAGTAGCGACGCTTGCTATTCATTGCCGCCAGTACTATGATCATGTCAGTAAAGACGGTAATTTCTTAAACGAGGAAATTGTAGACATGCTGTTTAACAAGGCGCTGGAGTTTGGAACTTCGTTACGGTACGAGACGGACTTCATAAAGCAACAATGTTCATCTATGCTGGTCGAACCGATGAGGATCTTATTCGCGCTCAAAGCTGAATGCCACGTCAATCGTCAAAAGCAACGCGGTGTCGCAGTGTCTCCTGCAGAAACGCCAGGACCTTCGAACAATGGGCATGGACAAACGCGTCCAGGTGGTACACACGGCTATAAAACCCCCATCCAGGAGATGACAACCGCTTTGCCAGCAGCAGGGCCATTGTCATCACTCTCTGTCCCAAAGGAAAAGACACTGAACCCTGCCGACTTCCTTGCAATCGAGTTACACGTCGAAGACGATGTTGGTGAAGTTTCGAAGGGGACTCCAACTGCACAAGGCGTCGCAGGAGTTTCGGCTCAATCGGCCGAGCAACCTACAAAGTGTGCCTACTCTGCGCCCTCGGCAATGAACACAAATTGCAATCCAGTTTCGAAAAGAAGGAAAACCATGACCGGCGAGATCGGAAAGTTGGGGAAGCAAGACAACACAGCCAGTAAACAAGACTATATTTACAGCTTTCTCGCATACATTGCCGGTCGGGTCCGTACCCACAGTAAGGCACATCAGGCGTATTTAATTGAACGCATGGTTCAACCCCTACTCGAATTTGAAATGAAGGCTAGTCGTGAGCGGGCCTTAACGAGAGATTAAATTGTCTACGATTCAACTACACAATCTCGACTTATACCTAAACTGTATACGAGTAAATCAATAAATTCTAATAGATATTGATCTAATACAATTTGCTGTCTTAATTTTCAACATTGTGTGAATATCAAAAAGAAATGCAAACTTCTCTCGTCTAGATAATGAAATCACTAAATGTTATTGCATAAACAGGGTTGGAAGAAATTATTTTTGAGTAAAGTAGTAAACTCCGAGATAATTATATTAGGGATGTAGCCAATTAGCCCTCCCTGTGCTGTTACTGATAATTGGGCTGTCTTCATGTCATCACCCAATCAAAGGCTCTAAAGAAGGAAGGAGAGGGAAACAGGGGTCAATCATGCCCTCGCCCGAGCAGCAAGTTGGGGCTCGTGTTCGCCTCACTGAGGTAACCTGTATATAAGCATGCCAGAAGACTACCAATTCATATGCTTAAGTGCCTCCGGCGACATCAGACGTTCAGAGATTTAAGCAAAAAATTCACCATGCTTCACAAAGTAGCGACGCTTGCTATTCATTGCCGCCAGTACTATGATCATGTCAGTAAAGACGGTAATTTCTTAAACGAGGAAATTGTAGACATGCTGTTTAACAAGGCGCTGGAGTTTGGAACTTCGTTACGGTACGAGACGGACTTCATAAAGCAACGATGTTCATCTATGCTGGTCGAACCGATGAGGATCTTATTCGCGCTCAAAGCTGAATGCCACGTCAATCGTCAAAAGCAACGCGGTGTCGCAGTGTCTCCTGCAGAAACGCCAGGACCTTCGAACAATGGGCATGGACAAACGCGTCCAGGTGGTACACACGGCTATAAAACCCCCATCCAGGAGATGACAACCGCTTTGCCAGCAGCAGGGCCATTGTCATCACTCTCTGTCCCAAAGGAAAAGACACTGAACCCTGCCGACTTCCTTGCAATCGAGTTACACGTCGAAGACGATGTTGGTGAAGTTTCGAAGGGGACTCCAACTGCACAAGGCGTCGCAGGAGTTTCGGCTCAATCGGCCGAGCAACCTACAAAGTGTGCCTACTCTGCGCCCTCGGCAATGAACACAAATTGCAATCCAGTTTCGAAAAGAAGGAAAACCATGACCGGCGAGATCGGAAAGTTGGGGAAGCAAGACAACACAGCCAGTAAACAAGACTATATTTACAGCTTTCTCGCATACATTGCCGGTCGGGTCCGTACCCACAGTAAGGCACATCAGGCGTATTTAATTGAACGCATGGTTCAACCCCTACTCGAATTTGAAATGAAGGCTAGTCGTGAGCGGGCTTTAACGAGAGATTAAATTGTCTACGATTCAACTACACAATCTCGACTTATACCTAAACTGTATACGAGTAAATCAATAAATTCTAATAGATATTGATCTAATACAATTTGCTGTCTTAATTTTCAACATTGTGTGAATATCAAAAAGAAATGCAAACTTCTCTCGTCTAGATAATGAAATCACTAAATGTTATTGCATAAACAGGGTTGGAAGAAATTATTTTTGAGTAAAGTAGTAAACTCCGAGATAATTATATTAGGGATGTAGCCAATTAGCCCTCCCTGTGCTGTTACTGATAATTGGGCTGTCTTCATGTCATCACCCAATCAAAGGCTCTAAAGAAGGAAGGAGAGGGAAACAGGGGTCAATCATGCCCTCGCCCGAGCAGCAAGTTGGGGCTCGTGTTCGCCTCACTGAGGTAACCTGTATATAAGCATGCCAGAAGACTACCAATTCATATGCTTAAGTGCCTCCGGCGACATCAGACGTTCAGAGATTTAAGCAAAAAATTCACCATGCTTCACAAAGTAGCGACGCTTGCTATTCATTGCCGCCAGTACTATGATCATGTCAGTAAAGACGGTAATTTCTTAAACGAGGAAATTGTAGACATGCTGTTTAACAAGGCGCTGGAGTTTGGAACTTCGTTACGGTACGAGACGGACTTCATAAAGCAACGATGTTCATCTATGCTGGTCGAACCGATGAGGATCTTATTCGCGCTCAAAGCTGAATGCCACGTCAATCGTCAAAAGCAACGCGGTGTCGCAGTGTCTCCTGCAGAAACGCCAGGACCTTCGAACAATGGGCATGGACAAACGCGTCCAGGTGGTACACACGGCTATAAAACCCCCATCCAGGAGATGACAACCGCTTTGCCAGCAGCAGGGCCATTGTCATCACTCTCTGTCCCAAAGGAAAAGACACTGAACCCTGCCGACTTCCTTGCAATCGAGTTACACGTCGAAGACGATGTTGGTGAAGTTTCGAAGGGGACTCCAACTGCACAAGGCGTCGCAGGAGTTTCGGCTCAATCGGCCGAGCAACCTACAAAGTGTGCCTACTCTGCGCCCTCGGCAATGAACACAAATTGCAATCCAGTTTCGAAAAGAAGGAAAACCATGACCGGCGAGATCGGAAAGTTGGGGAAGCAAGACAACACAGCCAGTAAACAAGACTATATTTACAGCTTTCTCGCATACATTGCCGGTCGGGTCCGTACCCACAGTAAGGCACATCAGGCGTATTTAATTGAACGCATGGTTCAACCCCTACTCGAATTTGAAATGAAGGCTAGTCGTGAGCGGGCTTTAACGAAAGATTAAATTGTCTACGATTCAACTACACAATCTCGACTTATACCTAAACTGTATACGAGTAAATCAATAAATTCTAATAGATATTGATCTAATACAATTTGCTGTCTTAATTTTCAACATTGTGTGAATATCAAAAAGAAATGCAAACTTCTCTCGTCTAGATAATAAAATCACTAAATGTTATTGCATAAACAGGGCTGGAAGAAATTATTTTTGAGTAAAGTAGTAAACTCCGAGATAATTATATTAGGGATGTAGCCAATCAGCCCTCCCTGTGCTGTTCCTGATAATTGGGCTGTCTTCGTGTCATCACCCAATCAAAGGCTCTAAACAAGGAAGGAGAGGGAAACAGGGGTCAATCATGCCCTCGCCCGAGCAGCAAGTTGGGGCTCGTGTTCGCCTCACTGAGGTAACCTGTATATAAGCATGCCAGAAGACTACCAATTCATATGCTTAAGTGCCTCCGGCGACATCAGACGTTCAGAGATTTAAGCAAAAAATTCACCATGCTTCACAAAGTAGCGACGCTTGCTATTCATTGCCGCCAGTACTATGATCATGTCAGTAAAGACGGTAATTTCTTAAACGAGAAAATCGTAGACATGCTGTTTAACAAAGCGCTGGACTTTGGAACTTCGTTACGGTACGAGACGGACTTCATAAAGCAACGATGTTCATCTATGCTGGTCGAACCGATGAGGATCTTATTCGCGCTCAAAGCTGAATGCCACGTCAATCGTCAAAAGCAACGCGGTGTCACAGTGTCTCCTGCAGAAACGCCAGGACCTTCGAACAATGGGCATGAACAAACGCGTCCAGGTGGTACACACGGCTATAAAACCCCCATCCAGGAGATGACAACCGCTTTGCCAGCAGCAGGGCCATTGTCATCACTCTCTGTCCCAAAGGAAAAGACACTGAACCCTGCCGACTTCCTTGCAATCGAGTTACACGTCGAAGACGATGTTGGTGAAGTTTCGAAGGGGACTCCAACTGCACAAGGCGTCGCAGGAGTTTCGGCTCAATCGGCCGAGCAACCTACAAAGTGTGCCTACTCTGCGCCCTCGGCAATGAACACAAATTGCAATCCAGTTTCGAAAAGAAGGAAAACCATGACCGGTGAGATCGGAAAGTTGGGGAAGCAAGACAACACAGGCCAGTAAACAAGACTATATTTACAGCTTTCTCGCATACATTGCCGGTCGGGTCCGTACCCACAGTAAGGCACATCAGGCGTATTTAATTGAACGTATGGTTCAACCCCTACTCGAATTTGAAATGAGGCTAGTCGTGAGCGGGCTTTAACGAGAGATTAAATTGTCTACGATTCAACTACACAATCTCGACTTATACCTATACTGTATACGAGGTAAATCAATAAATTCTAATAGATATTGATCTAGTACAATTTGCTGTCTTAATTTCAACATTGTGTGAATATCAAAAAGAAATGCAACTTCTCTCGTCTCGATAATTGAAATCACTAAATGTTATTGCCATAAACAGGGGTTGGAAGACAATATTTTGAGTTTAACAGTAGTAAACTCCGAGATAATATAATTAGGGATGTAGCCAATTAGCCCTCCCGTGCTGTTACTGCTTAATTGGGCTGTCTTCATGTCATCACCCAATCAAAGGCTCCTAAAAGAAGGAAGGAGAGGGAAACAGGGGTCAATCATGCCCTCGCCGAGCAGCAAGTTGGGCTCGTGTTCGCCTCACTGAGGTAACCTGTTATAAGATGCCAGAAGACTACCCAATTCATATGCTCTAAGTGCCTCCGGCGACATCAGACGTAGAGATTTTAAGCAAAAAATCTCACCATGCTTCACAAGTAGCGACCGCTTGCTATTCATGCCGCCAGTACTATGATCACTGTCAGTAAAGACGGTAATTTCTTAAACGAGGAAATTGTAGACATGCTGTTAACAAGGCGGCTGGAGTTTGGAACTTCGGTTACGGTACGAGACGGACTTCATAAAGCAACGATGTTCATCTATGCTGGTCGAACCGATGAGGATCTTATTCGCGCTCAAGCTGAATGCCACGTCAATCGTCAAAAGCAACGCGGTTGTCGCAGTGTCTTCTCCTGCAGAAGAACGCCAGGACCTTCGAACAATGGGCAATGGACAAACGCGTCCAGGTGGTACACACAGGCTATCAAACCCCCATCCAGGAGATGACAACCGCTTTGCCAGCAGCAGGGCCATTGTCATCACTCTCTGTCCCAAAGGAAAAGACACTGAACCCTGCCGACTTCCTTGCAATCGAGTTACACGTCGAAGACGATGTTGGTGAAGTTTCGAAGGGGACTCCAACTGCACCAGGCGTCGCAGGAGTTTCGGCTCAATCGGCCGAGCAACCTACAAAGTGTGGCCTACTCTGCGCCCTCGGCCATGAACACAAATTGCACATCCAGTTTCGAAAAGAAGGAAAACCATGACCGGCGGAGATCGGAAAGTTGGGGGAAGCAAGACAACACAGCCAGTAAACAAGACTATTATGTACAGCTTTCTCGGCATACATTGCCGGTCGGGTCCGTACCCACAGTAAGGCACATCAGGGCGTATTTAATTGAACGCATGGTTCAACCCCTTACTCGAATTTGAAATGAAGGCTAGTCGTGAGCGGGCTTTAACGAAAGATTAAATTGTCTACGATTTCAACTACACAATCTCGACTTATACCTAAACTGTATACGAGTAAATCAATAAATTCTAATAGATATTGATCTAATACAATTGCCGTCTTAATTTTCAACATTGTGTGAATATCAAAAAGAAATGCAAACTTTTCTCGTCTAGTGATAATGAAATCACTAAATGTTATTGCATAAACGGGCCTTGGAAGAAATATTTTGAGTTTAAAGTAGTAAACTCCGAGATAATTTATTAGGGATGTAGCCAATAGCCCTCCCTGTGGCTGTTACTGATAATTGGCTGTCTCATGTCATCACCAATCATAAGGCTCTAAAGAAGGAAGGAGAGGGAAACAGGGGTCAATCATGCCCTCGCCCGAGCAGCAAGTTGGGGCTCGTGTTTCGCCTCACTGAGGTAACCTGTATATAAGCATGCCAGAAGACTACCAATTCATATGCTTAAGTGCCTCCGGCGACATCAGACGTTCAGAGATTTAAGCAAAAATTCACCATGCTTCACAAAGTAGCGAGCGCTTGCTATCATTGCCGCCAGTACTATGATCATGTCAGTAAAGACGGTAATTTCTTAAACGAGGAAATTGTAGACATGCTGTTTAACAAGGCGCTGGAGTTTGGAACTTCGTTACGGTACGAGACGGACTTCATAAAGCAACGATGTTCATCTATGCTGGTCGAACCGATGAGGATCTTATTCGCGCTCAAAGCTGAATGCCACGTTCACTCGTCAAAAGCAACGCGGTGTTTTTTTGTCGCAGTGTCTCCTGCAGAGAAACGCCAGGGACCCTTCGAACAAATGGGCAATGGACCAAACGCGTCCAGGTGGTACCACTACGGCTTAATAAAACCCCCAATCCAAGGAGATTGACAACCGGCTTTGCCAGCAGCCAGGTCCATTGTCATCACTCTCTGTCCCAAAGGAAAAGACACTGAACCCTGCCGACTTCCTTGCAATCGAGTTACACGTCGAAGACGATGTTGGTGAAGTTTCGAAGGGGACTCCAACTGCACAAGGCGTCGCAGGAGTTTCGGCTCAATCGGCCGAGCAACCTACAAAGTGTGCCTACTCTGCGCCCTCGGCAATGAACACAAATTGCAATCCAGTTTCGAAAAGAAGGAAAACCATGACCGGCGAGATCGGAAAGTTGGGGAAGCAAGACAACACAGCCAGTAAACAAGACTATATTACAGCTTTCTCGCATACATTGCCGGTCGGGTCCGTACCCACAGTAAGGCACATCAGGCGTATTAATTGAACGTATGGTTCAACCCCTACTCGAATTTGAAATGAAGGCTAGTCGTGAGCGGGCTTTAACGAGAGATTAAATTGTCTACGATTCAACTACACAATCTCGACTTATACCTAAACTGTATACGAGTAAATCAATAAATTCTAATAGATATTGATCTAATACAATTTGCTGTCTTAATTTTCAACATTGTGTGAATATCAAAAAGAAATGCAAACTTCTCTCGTCTAGATAATAAATCACTAAATGTTATTGCATAAACAGGGTTGGAAGAAATTATTTTTGAGTAAAGTAGTAAACTCCGAGATAATTATATTAGGGATGTAGCCAATTAGCCCTCCCTGTGCTGTTACTGATAATTGGGCTGTCTTCATGTCATCACCCAATCAAAGGCTCTAAAGAAGGAAGGAGAGGGAAACAGGGGTCAATCATGCCCTCGCCCGAGCAGCAAGTTGGGGCTCGTGTTCGCCTCACTGAGGTAACCTGTATATAAGCATGCCAGAAGACTACCAATTCATATGCTTAAGTGCCTCCGGCGACATCAGACGTTCAGAGATTTAAGCAAAAAATTCACCATGCTTCACAAAGTAGCGACGCTTGCTATTCATTGCCGCCAGTACTATGATCATGTCAGTAAAGACGGTAATTTCTTAAACGAGGAAATGTAGACATGCTGTTTAACAAGGCGCTGGAGTTTGGAACTTCGTTACGGTACGAGACGGACTTCATAAAGCAACGATGTTCATCTATGCTGGTCGAACCGATGAGGATCTTATTCGCGCTCAAAGCTGAATGCCACGTCAATCGTCAAAAGCAACGCGGTTTGTTGTCGCAGTGTCTCCTGCAGAAACGCCAGGACCTTCGAACAATGGGCATGGACAAACGCGTCCAGGTGGTACACACGGCTATAAAACCCCCATCCAGGAGATGACAACCGCTTTGCCAGCAGCAGGGCCATTGTCATCACTCTCTGTCCCAAAGGAAAAGACACTGAACCCTGCCGACTTCCTTGCAATCGAGTTACACGTCGAAGACGATGTGGTGAAGTTTCGAAGGGGACTCCAACTGCACAAGGCGTCGCAGGAGTTTCGGCTCAATCGGCCGAGCAACCTACAAAGTGTGCCTACTCTGCGCCCTCGGCAA